>OMLM01002260.1:90787-157176 GCA_900302695.1 Helostoma temminkii | reverse complement strand
GTCACATCTACCCCTTCATGCTTTCTGTGGCTGATCGCAGATGTCTCTGGCGGACGAGCTCCTGGCTGACCTGGAGGAGGCTGGGGATGAGGGAGAAGATGGACTGTATCCAGAAGGAGAAGAGGGGGACAGTGATGGAGAGACGACCCAAGGCAGGACAGAGGGAGGACTGGAAGACATTCCAGAGGAGATGGAGGTGGACTACAGTAAAGCCGAGAGCGTTGCATCCATCGCCAAGCTCCGCAACAGCAAACAGGTAAGAGCTCTGCACAAGCTGATGTTTGCAGTATTTTTTTTGTGTTCTGATAATTGTTATGTAAACTTGATGTCTGTTTACAGTTTTCAGAGATCATGGACAAAATTTCAGGATATATTGGAAAGCAGCGCAAGAACTCAGAAGGTGAGTGTAAATGTTGCTATACTTCAGTTGTAGTTTTAGTATAACAACATGTTTTACATTGTAAATGATTTGTCTCTCACAACATTTATTACAAGCTTAATCATCAAGAGTCACGCATTTGCTGTGATTATGTTGTTGTGTTTCCTTTTAGTCTCAGGCCCAGTTGAAGCTGATCCAGAATACAGACTGATTGTGGCGGCCAATAATCTCACAGTAGAGATCGATAATGAGCTCAGTGAGTTGGCTGCTCCTGCTTGGTACAGATGCATTCAAAGTGTTTTTAAGATTAGTTCTGCTTTGAATAACTAGAGTTGTTATGTCCCTGCTTTGTCTTCAGATATCATTCACAAGTTTACCAGGGACAAATACTCTAAGAGGTTTCCAGAGCTGGAGTCTCTGGTGCCAGATTCCTTAGATTACATCCGTACAGTCAAGGTGAGAAAGTGATTCAAACTTCATATCAAAAATCTATCTCAAAATGGGAATTAAAAGGCCAGAGTTTTTGCTTTTTTGTTAAAATATGAAATATGTGTCTTCGCTTTACAAGTTGATGATCAGTTTATGTTAACACACGTACAAAAGGCAAATCAGTACATATATGTTTGTAGCTTGTATCGTGAGAGACAGTTTCTGATTTTTAACAAAGCTGAAGTCTGATGACCGCAGACATGAGGATTCGGTGGATGGACACAAAATGAGTTTAAAAATTTTCACCTAAAGCCAAGAATCCTATTTCTGTGAAGAGACTGAGGAAAATAAATCACACTGATTGACTTGCTGGAGGTGATTTTTAAAAATAATGGTTGCAAATAATGTTTCTGTCATGGACCTGTATCCTCAGTGTTGACAGTATGCAGGAGCTCAATCCTTTTTCTCACAGCATATAAAAAAATAAAACTTCTCTATTTGTGTCTGCCTGTCTCACATGTTTATTTCAGTTAAATAGATTAGATCAGGTTGTACATCGTGGCCTGTTGTTTTCTGACGTGATTTGAACATTATGTGTTTCTTACTTTAGGAACTGGGGAATAATCTGGAGAAATGCAAGAACAATGAAACTCTGCAGCAGATCCTCACCAATGCCACCATTATGGTTGTCAGTGTCACAGCCTCCACTACACAGGGGTGAGTTCACAGACTCCTGTGGTTTGTTGATTTTTAGTTTTCAGCCACATGACAACATCCTCACTGTCCCAGCTGAGGTGGACTTGACTGACATGCTAATCAATAATCCTGACGATTATATAATCTCCGGTAAAGTGACTTTACTGTTGATGTTCGCATATTTCAATGGTCTTAGGTCACAGCTAAGTGAGGATGAACTGAAGCAGCTGGAGGAGGCATGCGACATGGCCCTGGAGCTGAACCAGTCTAAGCATGGGATATATGAATATGTAGAATCCAGAATGTCATTCATTGCCCCAAATCTTTCCATCATAGTGGGCGCGTCAACTGCTGCAAAGATCATGGGTAAGAGATGAGCAGAGATTAACTTTTAATCCACTGACTATGGGGCTGCACATGAAGGCTACAAATGTAAATGGTCTTCTGTCTTTAGGTATTGCTGGCGGCCTCACTAATCTGTCAAAAATGCCGGCTTGTAACCTGATGCTGCTGGGAGCTCAGAGGAAAACCCTGTCCGGCTTCAGCAGTACTTCCCTGCTCCCCCACACCGGCTTCATCTACCACTGTGATGTTGTGCAGTCACTGCCACCTGTCAGTAAATATATGTACATAAACATGAATAAACAATATCTAGTTCTGCATTGCAGTGTTTCTGTTTGCTAACAGCTGGTCTGCGCTTTTGTCTTCAGGACCTCAGGAGGAAAGCCGCTCGTCTGGTTGCTGCAAAATGCACCCTGGCTGCTCGAGTGGACAGTTTTCATGAGAGTTCAGATGGCAAGGTGATGAGAAATAAATCTAGTAAACACAACATTTTGGGCATTTTCAAACGTAATTAAGAACAAAGGTACAGCATTAATTTTAGGTATGAAAATAACTTAAGGCAAATTCGAGGCATTGACCTATTAATTTTTTTTTATGTTTTATCCACTGAAGTACGAATTCAGGTGACACTTGGGTAGATCTGGTCTATTCATCAGAAGCATCAAATGTCAGCCATCTGTTAGAAATATAACTGTGCCACAAGTTTTCAGAACAACAATGCTTTCTAAGTGCCACTTTATATATAATTATATTATATTATAAAGCCTTAATGTAAAAATGTTTTTTACCTGCAGCACTTATGGAAGAATATTGTGACAATAACTTGTGTCATTTCATGCAGGTTGGTTATGATCTAAAAGAAGAGATAGAGAGGAAGTTTGATAAATGGCAGGAGCCTCCACCAGTGAAGCAGGTCAAACCACTGCCAGCCCCACTGGACGGGCAGAGGAAGAAGAGAGGAGGAAGGAGGTACAGAACTTTTCAACTACTAAATACAGGCCACAGATTTAATGGAGTGTAGTTTGAAGATGCTTGATTAAAGGTTAACTGATTTGTGGAGCCATTTACTTCAAGTAAATGTAAAGGACAGAAACAGGTGACCGAGATCAAACTGACATGACTAACATTTGATTTTGGAACTAAATTTAGTAAGTAAGCTTGCAGGAAGATAACGTGTAGAACCAAGTTTGGAATATCACCATAAACTATAACTATATTTACATGGCGTAACCAACTGAACTGCTTTTATTCTTTCGCTGAAGGTATCGTAAGATGAAGGAGCGTCTCGGCCTGACTGAGATCAGGAAACATGCCAACAGGATGACCTTTGCAGAGGTCAGTGGATGGTGTCATAACATGTTTTGAAATATAAATATTTTTTTACTGATGTCTAGTATCACTTGTGTAACACAAGTGGTTTTCATGAAGATGTGGACAAAGGCAGGAATAAAAAAAGTCACAAGAAAGCAAAGAGACAACTTTTCTCAGATATTCAGACAATCTGAATTGTAATTACCAAAGCCAGTGTAGCAAGATAAGATACGATTAAATGTTTTAATTTTTCCTTTCACTCATTGGTGCTCTTGCTTCAACATTGAATAATTTATCTGCAGGACAAGGATGTATATTTTTTTCTAGTCTGTAACTGAAAAACTCAAATTGTAGAAATACCTCTTAAAAAGCTGTGAAGCAATAACTTGAACTCAATAGACCAGCTGTGTTTCTGAGTGGCTCATTGCACATCAGGGACAAGGAATTTCATTATACTTTCCTTTGCCTTTACCACGAATGTCTCTCTGAGTTTCTCACAACATTTTAAACACTGCAGAGCTAGAACTTGATGTAAAAATATTCTTTTTCTATTTTTTATTTAATCTCGCACAGAGATACTTTGATTGTATACATTTTTTGGCACAGATTTTGTTTTTGCATGATTAGATAACTGTCAAAAGAAGCATAGCAGTAGGACTTAGGAGCTTAATTTTCCAATGTGGTGTTCCAGATTGAAGACGATGCTTATCAGGAGGATCTGGGCTTCAGTCTGGGTCAGCTGGGGAAGAGCGGCAGTGGACGTGTCAGGCAGGCTCAGGTCAATGAGGCCACCAAGGCCAGAATCTCCAAATCCCTCCAGGTAAACAGATTCATTAAGGATTTTAACTCCATCATTCAGACTGGTCATGTGTTATTTTTCCCAAGTGTGTATGCGTGTGTACAATTTCTGTTTTTCTTTCTGAAACCACAGAGGACGCTGCAGAAGCAGAGCATGACGTACGGAGGAAAGTCAACAGTCAGAGATCGCTCCTCAGGCACCAGCTCCAGTGTAGCATTCACTCCTCTACAGGTAAAAACAAGTAAACATCCACTTTTGTTAAATAAACACTGTGCATGATTATTTTGGCCAACAACGGTTCTGCTCTCGTCTGCAGGGGCTGGAGATCGTGAACCCGCAGGCTGCAGAGAAGAAGGTGGCTGAGGCCAACCAGAAATATTTCTCTAACATGGCAGAGTTCCTGAAAGTCAAGAAGGAAGCCAATATGTAAATTTACATGTGCACACAACACCACCCTGGACGTGGTCATTTGAAGTCAACAGCGCAGTGTATAGTTTATTTTCTGACATTGTGTTTCATCCTGTAAGTTGTTTTTACTTTTCTGATTTTTGTTTTATTAAAATGTGAACATTTCACTCACTATTTGCTGTTTTTAATAGGAAATGTTTTGCATGAGGCTTCTTTTAGCCATTTAACTGATGCTCTTAATGTTTATTTTCCAAACATATCAGCCCCAAATCCGAAGACATTAGCTTGAGGTTTGTATCAGCCTTTAATCTGAAAAGTGGCAGCACGTTTTAAAATTATAACCATCAGTTTACCAAATGAATTTTACACCAAGCTTGTAAAATAACAAAATAGTTGAATTCATATTCCTTGTAGGAATGACAGGACTTTACACACACTGTCAAGTAATTTCGTAAAAGTATTTATTGAAATTGTACAATCCTGTTATAACCCTGTTTATACATCTCCCATGCAGAACTGTGATGAGGGGAAAAACTGTAAATACTTGAAATTCACATTTTAGCAATTAACTCGCCTTCCCTTTCTGAAAACCTTAAAAGCCCAAAAATAGAATCTATAAAAGGCAAATATCTCATAACTTTGCTATATTGTCCTTTTTTTCCACATCCGTATTCCCCTTCTCCAAAAGAAAGCCTGAAAACTATTAACACAACATAAAATTTTAACTGCAGCACAGATCTGTACTTTTCATGGTTGCTTGAAAGGGAAAAATCTGAAGCAGTTTAACACTCGCCCCATTCAAACTGCCAGAACAAAAACACGGGGTCTGTCCCACAGCAGACCCAGATTTAAATCGTACGGTTCTTCAGGGCAGCATATGAACAACCACAAGACTTTTCCTATTTGACCCATGAGTTAAATCTACCACCAGAATTTCAGGATTTCTGTTTTCACTCTACATGTAAACAGGTTTGTCAGTGCACATGAACTGTATAGGGTTCTCCCTTAAAATACCAGGTGGTAAATTGAACACAGTGGATTTTAGGAGGATGTAACATCAACAGAATAGGATCAGACCTCAACTAAAGATGGGACGTTGTCTTAAACCAAACTCCTGTGTCGTGTATTTTCAGTAATTAATGGCCGTTTGCTTTGAGGGCGATGGAAATTCCTCCAAACTGTAAGAATCAAACGTCGTGCAGATTAATGTCTCAAACCCTACTTTTCAGATTTATTTTACAAGTTTATTAATTTGTCACAAACATGAATGCGCCATAATAATGCATTTTCTTGACAGGTTAACTTAAAAACATTTGTAAAGAGAGGGAGTCAGAGACCAGTTCAATTGCATAGCAATTTAATCCATGTCCAATAAGGACTCTTTCCCTGTCACAGGGAGAGGCCCTGTGGTCACTCTCAATCAGCGTTTTAAATGGACCAAGACAATATCAATAAAACTATTGATAACCGCTCACTATCTCTAATAGTGACCATATTCAACAGGCATCGTAGGGTCTTAAAAGAAGCCGTTCCTACATACCATGACTAAATGTCCACTGTACGTCCCCATTCTAAACCACCAAATTACAGTAAATACAAGATGGGCAGTTGGCTTAATCAAATTCAAGGTTTGTTATGTGTCAAGTCAAAGGCTTCCAGGCTCATGTTGGGCAGGTGGTACAGAGAGTCTTGTTGAAACAGGAAAAGGAAAAAAAAACAAAACAAAACAAAAAAACATGAGAAACATGCATGGGGTAGGCTTTCCTAATGCCACATACTGAGTGTGCACACAGACAGGCACAAACGCAGATCTCTAATGAGGACACTCCCAGCTCATGGAGCGCAGTACATTTGATCAGGCCCATGGGGCATTTTTGTCAAAAGCAGAGCACTACATGAGCAGCAAGGGCTTCACTTCGAGATGCAGCCTATACAGACACCAGTCTCCGTTTCAGGAGAGGATTTCTACTACACGTCACAATCTCTATCCACAGTTTGGAGTTCAGTCTCGGAATGTCAACAGCAGCACATTTTTGTCTCTCTGTCCTTTCGCTTCCCCTCCGTCCGTCACTGCAGGTCTCGGTCTTCAAGGTACCTGTACTCGAAAGTGAACCCCTCCTTCTTCCTCTGGCCCCATTTCTCATAGTCAAAGTAAATGTAAGTGCCCTACAGGAAGAGTAGAGTAGAAAGGACGGTGATTAATTCATTTAAAACCACAACAAAAACCACAAGTCAATACACAAGTCCTCATACTCGTTTTAGTGTCAATGAAAATGAAATGTGAAGACGTACCTGTTCAAACTCGTCAGTGATCGTCTTGGGCTCTTCATGCCGCTGGAACCACATCATATACTTTGTGTGAAACCTCCATGACTGTTTCTTCAGAGCCTTGGCAGACAGATACTGAGCCTTGGTGCCCTGAGAGCGAGAGGTCGAAGAAGCCATTAAAAGCCAGACTTTAACAGATCGTGGGGAAAAGGCAGATTGGACAACATGGAGTGTGTGAGCCGAGTGTGTTACCTCAAGGTAGTAGAAGATGAAAAAGAGAGTTTCTGTGGACAGTCTCTGGTAGAACTCTATGGAGTCAGAGTGGTGCGGTGGTATCTGATGATGGAAGGGCAAGGTTGGACATGGGTTCCTCATCAGGTATTGCCTTTAGCACAGAAGCACAGGAAGTTAGAAATTCACGCAAACACAAACTGATCATTTGTATTTATATACATCTTAAGTGTGTTTAGTAAGATAACTAGCAATATCTCTAACATGTACTGTTGATCTAAACAAACTCCTGGGGTGTGACCATACACTATGCCCACGAGAGAAAACACAATATTGGGTTCACGAGAACAGGATAAGACGATATTTTAACACTGGAAAAAGTATTTTGTTCGCCTGAATGTCCCAAAATGTGAAACAATGCAGATGAATTTTGAAATGTTTTAATTGATGTTTTAAAGAAGTTCTACTTTCTCAGTATAAATTACCATATGCCATATATACCATAAAGATATTCCCACAAACTTAAATAATTGGCTTCCCTTATTGAAGCTTAAGAGACCTTATAATTGAATTTCTTTTTCACAAATTGAACATAAGTAAAAACTACAAAAATAACACTATTTTTAGTGCAAACAATAAATAAATGCCACCATAATCGCAGCAGTAATACTCTCAATACTCAAAGTGCAAACAGATGCATTTACAGCAGGTAACCAAAATCCTGTCATGAGAACAAAGTGGCAGGGGCATCTTTTATGCTTATTTCACAATCAATTATACTGCTCCTCTACTTCTATTATGTACTTATATCACAAGACAGTTCTTCACCTCAAAACAAAATGCAGATATGTTATATCGCCAGATGTCATCACTCTTCCATCACTCCTTAATCTTAACTGTTAAAGCTACAGTATGCAACTTTTGTCAAGTTTTTTAATTTCTTGCAAAAATATGCTCCAAAACATTCATACCATGAATAAGTTCTCACAAAGACCCTGACTTACTGAACAGCCTGACAGCAGTGCAGAGACACGGGTTCTAACTTTCACTTTCTAACCCATCAGAGGAGAACAACTACATCTGCTTGACTAGTACATTGTGGAGAATGGTGAGAAAGACCTGAAGGGCTGGACAGGGAGCAGCAGAGCAACACAGTCCGGAGTGGACTGCCACTAACAAAGTGAACTGTGAAACACATTTTGTTTCTGTATTTAAGTCATAAAACCATAAAAATGCATCTTGGCTGAAAAACTGCAATGTCTTTACCTGATTCTCTCAGAGTCGGAAGGGTGTGGCATGTGTGTCCATGCTGCCTCCTGCATGGCCTGCTGGTAGAGCTGATCTTTGGAGAGAGGGGTAGGACCCAGAGGACAGACACCGAGCGAGGCGGGGATGCTGACCTCTGACACGGATGGTTGAGGGGCAGCAGGTGTGCCAGGTGCTGCAGATGAGCCAGAGAAGATATCTATGGGACGACGAGAAAGTATAGGACTGTGTTAATTTCACAAATACAGACTCTTCAGACAATATATTTAAAGAACCACCTCGCACTCCTTTCCATTGTATTGTTATTAACTGCAAGAAAATCTATTGATGTTCTAACACTTAGCCAAATACTCCTGCATTCATCAGTACTCACAGCACTTCAATTGGCCTCCCTTTAATACACTGGCTAATATACTATATTACTTAATCATTTAGTCTACAAAAGACAAAAAAAACAGTGTTTCCCCTACCATTATATTACATCATTCCCCACCCACTTTGAAGGTCAAGTTATTTGTATTTAATTTTACTTTACTTATGGTGCCAGATCACAACAGAAGTCATTTAAGGCAACCTTTCCTATAGAACAGGTCTACACCTTGTTCTTTTATTAAACAAACTAAATAGCCTTCTGTTATTTAAACGATGGCATGTCTATTCTCCTCTGCTCTGCACACGATTTCCAACCTGATGAGCACACACAGGTGAGCCAAACCTGCTTCTTAAAAATGACATTCCTATAAAACTAAACTGCAATCACAATTTGTTTTTAATGGGAAACATAATAGCAACCGGATTATGTTTTCGGCCAATGACCATATGTTTGAAATTAAGGTACTTGCAGCACTGGGTTAGGGTCAGGGAAAGACTGTGGGCTGGGTATTAGAAACAAATGTAACAGATCAGTTCACACACATCTGCATAAAAACATAAACACAAACATGATCTGCCTCTAACCCTAACGTAACCTCACGTGGTACTCTGGTACTGGTACTACTACTACTACTGCTGCAGTTGTTACAACTACAGTTTGCTTTAGAATAAATAGACTTTCTCTAGTTTCTAAGTTACTGGTAAAACTGGTAATGTAGGAGATTAACAGATGATCATTCTTCAGTAAATGAGTGGAGAAATAACGTCTGACCATTCCGACCTCTGTCTGTTAGGTGCAGGTTGGTAATCTCTCCATCCAGGCCTGATCCCAGAGCTGCTCTCTCAGCCATCGCCTTCAGAGAACTGAGGGGCTCAGGAGCCTGAGGCAGGGACGAGATGGAAACAACATGAGAACAGGGTGGATGATTAAGGAAAATTAAGATGGAAAAAGCAATAGAAACCTACAATTATGGACATTTGAGAGTGGAAGGTCAATATGTGGGAGCATCGCAAACATAAAAACCATTGAAAGAAAATTAATTATGAAAACAAACTACTATTAAGTTGCTACACACAAGCCAGCCAGACAAGTCTTTAAGCACAAAGTGTTATATATATAATTTAAAAAAAAAAACCCGGGAACAACATGACTTTTATCAAGCTGTACCACTAGGGAAATGTAACCTTGCTCAGTATTCATAAGCTTTATGTCAGGCCACTTGCCCTAACTTATCGTGCTGGCTCAGCTCACCTTGAGGCCCTCCGAGGCCTGTGTGTAGGAGTGGGGCCCGTTGAGAAGACTTCCTCCTCCAGGTGTGCTGTCTGAAAATGAGGGGGAAGGAGAGCTGGGAGGCAGGGTGATGGAGCTGATTAAACTGGGGCCATTGTCCATCCTGCATCAGGTCAAGTGGGGACAACAATGAAACAAAGTTAATAACAATCATGTCAAGAACAAGAAGGCAGCAGCAGAGTTTCTGGAAATAACTTACGGCTGACTGGTTGAGGAACTGAGAGATGAGGGTTGGCTGCTTTGTGACTGGCTCGGTGTGCTTAGAGCTGATTCTGTGGAGCTCTCTGCCACGACAGCACTGTAACCTGAGGGCAAGCAGAGGAGTGGTTGGAATAAGAAAACCCTTTCCACAGAAAACCCCTTTCAAAACAAAAATAGTCAAGAGTTAACATACTTGTGCTTCCATTTTGCTTCAGTCCACTTGGTGGTCTAGCAGGAGCAGCATTCACCCCTACTCCGCCAACTACACTGACATTTCCTCCATTGCCTCCCATCAGGCCAACTACTCCAGAGGTACTGCTGACAGAACTGGGGGGCACCTGAGAGCCACCGGGGGCTACACTCTGCCCAGAAACCAGCCCCAAAATACTCCCACTTAGAGAGCTGTGAGCTGGACTGGACCCAAGCAAACCAAGCCCTGGCCCTGACCCATTGGTCGTGACTCCACTGGAGCCAGAGGTGGGAATGGCAGTACTGCTCTCCACTGAAATACTGGACTGGGTGGTGCTGCTCAAACCTAAGCCTCCTGATGCAGCTGCCTGAGCATAAGGGGCAGGTGTGGAGCCTGAAATGAGCCCTGACATTGTATTTAGAGCGGTAGAGTGGCCACCCAGGCCCAAACTGGACATTTGGTTGGCACTGCTGGTCCCTGTCATGCCACCTTTGCTCAAACCCAGCCCCAGCCCAAGTCCCAAACTGGATGCTGGGGTGGGCCCAGATGTGGGCTGAGACTGAGAGTTGGGAGTTGATGAACTGGGGGTGCTGGGTGTAGGCAGAGAGGGAGAGGCAGAGGTTGGGTGTAGGGGGTTGCTGGGTGGGCTGGGGTTGTTATTTGAGGGGACAGAGGGTTTTGTCTGAGGTGGCTGCTGCTGTTGCTGCTGCGGTTGGTTTAGTGGCTGCGGTTGTTGCTGCTGTTGTGCAGGTTGATGCTGATGTTGCTGCACCGCACTGCTGAAGCTTCCTATTAGACTGCTGCTCGTGGGGACCACAGGAATACCTCCAACAACACTGGCCATGGACACAAGGGAGGAGGATGAGGAGGACCCAGACGTGGTAGAAGAAGAGAAGGAAGACAGCAAAGATGGGGTGCCGTTCTTCACCGGTGACTGGAAATGACAGCACCAGAGAGAAGCATTTCAGACAAACTTTTCAAAGCTCTACTGCAATTGTGCAAAATGTATAAGGAGTGATAGTAACTCTAAACCCTTATATGCAGGAAATGGTATAAACTAAATCAGAAAAGTCTCCAACCATGGTCCCACAGAGAAAACATGTCTGATTTAAGTGCCCAAGAACACCGTGACTCTCCAGGACCAAGGGTGAAGAGCGCTGCACTAAACTGTCACAGCACGGATGAGGACCTCTCACCTGACTAACTTCACTGTCTGTCGATCGTCCCCTTTTCTTATCGTCCTCTGAGTTCTCCTATAGGAGGAGATACCTTGATATGACAATCCACTTTTGAAATGTTGATTCAGCATAGTAGTCAGTGGATTATAATACAATGGGGCCTGTAGAAGGGTTAACTAAATACAAAATTAAGACAAAAATATGTGCAAAATGTTTTCTCCCCCAAGTCCCTACAACACCCTGAACCAAAGCTTTTGACGATATCAGGACAAGAACTTACAGCAGTGCAAGTAGCTGGGGATGGAGGGATGGGTGAAGAGGAGGTGGTGGAAGGAGGGGTGGAGCTGGAGTGGAGATACATCTCATCTTCCATGTTGCCCTGACCTGATGGAGAGGTTGCGACCAACGCTACAGCTACAAAAGAAAAACAGGAGAAAGGCGAGTGTCAGATACTGTCATTATAGCTGCTCTTCTACCTGACAAAATAAAAGCATCATTTTAACTTGTGACAGTGCTCTAACTCACGGATGTCTTCCAGGTCTAAGTCATCATACAGGAACTCGTTCTCCTCAAAGTCTGGGTCTTGGGAGGAATCAATGTAGTACTCAACATCATCCTTTATCTTGTGGATCGCCTCCACTTGCACAGAGTCGTTGTCCAGCATTCGTAAAATGGTCTCCAACATGCGAATGTGGTATCTATGCCTCTCAATCAACCGCTTCAGCTCATCAATACGATCTTGCTTCTACATAAGACAAGGCATGTGTTTCCCGATTATTTTTTTTTACTGCAATACAATGAATTTTGAGTATGTAAAAATAAACTTGTGGCGACTTACATCTTTGTCGCTCTTTTTCTTTCTTGTCAGAACTGAAAGACTTTCCACCTCACTTTCAAACTGATCCACTTGCATATTTAGAGTGTCTATCGTATTCTGTGGATGAGAAAGAGATTGGAAAACATACTGTTAATATGTTTAACCACATTTAAAATCAAACTACCTTTTGAAAATTTCTTAATATTATTCATAAAATGTACAAGTTTTATTTTCACTTAAACATAGATAATAGCGGATGTATTACCGTTAGCCACTGTCCCGTTTCCTCCTTTTCCCGCTGAGCTGGATCCACTTTCTGAGCAAGCCCCAAGCCTTCCTTAGAGTAGGCTTTTGTTTTTGTTTCACGTTCCACGACCTTGAACCGCTCCATTTGCTAGGGAAAGAAAAATTATTCTGTAATGTTTCAACATGTCAAAAAGAAAGAAAGAAAGAAAGTGCAGACACCCAAGAACCATACCGTCTCTATAAGTTTGCGGTTCTCGACTAGCTGCCTTTTGTCTTTGATTTCGTTTGAGGCCACCCATGTTTTAATCTGATCTCTCAATCGCTGTGAAGAGGTTTGACAGTTTAAGTGTTAAAACAGATTACCCATTTCATACACACACATTACATTATTGATCAAGAGTGCAGACAAATTAAAAGTGTGCTTGTTAATTTGTCTTACCTGTAGTTTTTTAATCTCTTTCTTGAGATCAGCCTCATATTTTTCCTTCTGGTTTGCATTGGCTGCATTGTGGAGCTAAATTGTAGACAAATAGATGACATAACATTTGTTTTACCACATCACATTTTTAAAACAAAGTGTCCAATAAATGCATTCACAAAGTAAAGGCATCTTACCTTTTGCCAGATATCTTCAAACTGTTCTACACCTTCAGATACCTTTTTCAAACATCTATCGATCTCACCTATAAACGTGAAAAAATGTAGTCTAGTATCATAATAAATACCTGTGCAACATCAAAAGTCATTCATAACTGAATAACAAAAACTAGAATAAAATCTCATTGTTCTCTATGCAGGATGCGAGGTTGGACAATGTGATGGATCCGGTGAAACAACTGATGACAGTTTCAACAACTGTCTTACCTTGAAGTTTTCTCTTGTCAGCCATTGCTCTGACTACGACAATGTCCACATTCCGTCTGTCACAAGTTAGCTGTGCGAAGAAAACAAAATGTGTATCAATTCATGGGTCACATAACAGAAATTGAGTCAACGGGACCGCGAGCACATCGGCTTCCAGAGAGTGGAACTGACGTTAACTCCAGCTAGCTAGTCAGTTAACGTTAGCTGCACAAGTAGCTAACGCTATCTCTTCAAAATTTAACGACGGTTTCATCCATAAATTTGTAGGATCATTTGTCTATCGTTATGTTTCGCGAACGGAGACTATTTTGCTAATGTTACCAATGTGACTGACATGGTTGTCAGCTAAAATTAGCCGCCTAGCCATCAAACGTTAACACTAGTTAGCTGCTTAGCTCGTCCACCTCGCTCGGTTCCTAACTGGCCCGTTTCAAAACAAGTACCACGGACCATGTTGATGGTTGGACTTCATATTCATGCATCATTATTTCGGGGTCCAGTATAGCTTATATTGTGGTTTTGCGTTGTGAAAGGCACAATATATCAGACTCGGTTCTAATCGTTAACCTGCTAGCTAGTATGGCTAACTGCCTGGCTGGCTAATACATAAAATGCTAGCTAGCAGCTTAGCTAGCCAAATTTATGAAAAAGGGAAACTGGGTCAACCCCAGCATCTAGATGTATACTTGTTTACGACATTTACCTAGGATATGGGCTTTCGTTTGTCTTTTTCAAATACAGCCAAAACTAATTCCAGAAAGTCTTCTTTACTTCCAAATTGTGTTTTCTTTTCGACAAGCTCGCTCAATGTAATGTAGCTGAAGATGGACGGTAGCTAAAATCCCAACTCCGCGTTGAAGCCCGCCCTAAATCTAAACTCCGAGATCTGATTGGACAAAACTGACGCCCATCACGCCAACACTTCCTCTGACATGAGCGCCATCCATTGGTTCAGCAGGATGATGATGGACATAAAACCAAAATTACAAATGAAATCACATTTGAAGTAGTTTTCTGGAATATTTAAAAGTACTTAACGTTATGTGGACATTACAGAACATTATTACTTTAGATTTATTCATTCATCCATGGCAAGTTAGAATTTTTTCACATCAGAAATTGTATTCACACACACTGCAATTTTTATTTCTGTCTGTCTGATACATATTTAATGTGATCTTGAAGTATGGCAAAAAACATAACAAAACACATCCAACTGTGTTTTGCCATCAGTTATTAAAGTTTAAACTGCTGATCCAGACATAGCCATGAATAAAAGTGATGAAATCTTTGGTTCTTCTGGACATCAAACATAATAAACTACACATAAACTATACAAATTCTTGATATAAAATCCATGAATCATTCATAACACCCAGGTATTATGAAAGTTTTCTACTTTAATTGTATCTGCAGTCATAATGTTGTTGTCATCAACTCTCAGTATAAAACAGTAAAAAACTGAAAACTATATGTACAAAACATTAGCATACAACAGGTAAGTGACATTTCATTTTACCTTGCATGACCTCGATCTGCTCACAATTTTCAAGTAAAACCACAAACAGTGCAAAACCTGGCACAAAGGAGGCAGCATACAGAATCTACTGAACAATTAATTACATTAACTGCATGCTCCTCAGTCATTATTATATCCAGGGCAGTGCAATAATCAGTGAGAGAGAGAAGTCGGGCTGGGCATTTCTCCAAACTGTGCGTCTGCCAACACTGACATGTCTGGTTCAGTCTGGGAAAGAAGCAGAAACTCAGTTTACATCAAATAAATGATTCCACACTGAAAGTTTATATTAAAGAGAACTATCTGTTTGAAAAAACCCTTTCACGCAGCCTCAGCCACATGTCGACCCAAATCACACAAAATCACAGAGACAACAAACTGAGCATTGTCTAACTGATGTCATCTATACATGAATGGACAACAGCATTGCAGCAGCATTCTTCACCTACTTGTGGGTCTTTGTCCTTTTCTTGCCTTGGAATTCGATGTCTCTTCTTTTTTGGTCCAGAATTATGATGTAACCCTGCAGACGATGTGGAGCTGGACAGACCGTTGAGCCGGTCATCGTCCATGCCAACAGCAGGATCTAAATGGCCTCCGTGCTCTTCCTGAACGTCCAGGGAAAAATAAGACATATGCAAGTAGTATTATGGTTCATCAAATAAATAAGGTGGGTTGAGAGGAACTGTCAGGTTGGTTTAGCAGTAAATAATTTCATATTGAGAATGAATTGCCTCCACTTAGATTCAATATCTAATATCATACATTTTTAGTTAATCTTGTGACTCTGTCTAGAAAAATCCAGTTTTAAGACCATCGTTACTTAAGTGTATATCAAGGAAGACAAATTTCCAATCATATCATTGTGCCAGTGATGTGAATTATGTCAGAGATCACTTGGAGCATTTCTACTGGATGCATTCCCTCTGACCACACTATGATGGTATGTAGGACTCCACATTTGAAGTTTATTCCTAAATCCAAACCTAGCGATCTAAATCTCACCTCTAAAGGTATAGTGAGCTCAGCATTTCTGTAGTCATCCCCATGAGCATCAAGAGTCTTCATGAGGAACCTGCAAAGATTAACAGATTACTGAGATGATTTATAAAATTTGTTTGCACATTAAAAAAAAAAAAACAAATAAAAAAAAGAGGTTTATACCGCCTCTCTTTCTTCAAGCGTCTTGTTATTCTTTGGACTTGATGAAGACGTCCAAGGATCTTTTGATTCACCTAAACACAACATATGTAGCTGTTATTGCAAGTGATGCACTAGTATATCATGATAGTAAAAACTAAAAATAGCAGCAGAGTAATTACAAACATAATCCTAAAAGTAGTGATGGTGGCTTCAGAAGCTTCAGCTGTTGCTTATTACTATGTAGTTTTAAATGTTTAAAATGGCAATTTTTTAAATATCAGTCTGCACTAATCCATAATGACAAATGTTTAAACATTTATTAAAATGAAAAATCTCTTCTTAAAAAAGTATTCAGAGCCTTTATCATGGCATTACAAATTAAGACCAAGTGCATAATTTAGAAAGGCCACATCTGTGTATATAAAGGTCCCACTATTCACACTGAATGTTAGGACAAAACCTAATAGAGATGGAAGAACCTGCAGGACAGACAGACATGTGAGCAGCACTACACCAATCAGGTCTTTATAGTAAAGTGGACAGACGGAAGCCACAAAGACTATTCCCAGAAAAGTTGTGACTTTTTCTAAAATACCATAAAAACTAAAATCTGTGATCTGTTAATTTGCTTGAACCTCGATTTATCCAACCAAGTGAGAAAAAAATTTCAGTGTTTTCACTGACTAACTTGAATGCATTTTGTAAATACAAGAAAATTTTGAGTTCAATACCTGCAATACACTCAAAACCAGCAGGAACAGATGCACATTTACTACAGCGCTACGTCACTTTTCCTTTTAATTACACTGTAATTGTTTGGGAACTGAGGATACTTCACATTCCAAAATGATGCTTTCACTTTGTCATTATTAGTTAGTGAGCGGAGACTCATGGGAAAAAATGTCCTTTTAATAATTTAAATTGTGCAAAAAGTGAAGGAGTCTCGATCCTTTCTGAAACATTTGTACATTCACACACACCTGTTCAATCTCTTTACACCTCCTGCTCAGAGCCAGATATTTTCTCCTATCAAGAGCCCTTCTCTCTTCATCATCTTGTGTTGTGTTTTCCAACAGCTCATTGCTGCCAGGGCCCAGTTCCACCTGGAGAAAAACAATTTTTGTTTTTGTGTTGTAATGCAGTTTTCTGTGTGAGTGTTTGAAAGGGAACCGTTGAAACAGAAAACTGAACTAACTTCCTAAATCTTTAATATTAAATTGAGTTGATTAATGTCTGTGGCATGTGAACTGAGATACTGGATCAAGGGTGTGACTGACTGCAGCTTGTATCTTCAAAAATAAAATAATTTTGTCTGTAAACTTAGAGTGGTAAAATCCAGTAGTATCACCCCTTGTATACCAAATACTAATAATACATCATTTTAGTCGTTTCAGAACTCATCAGTTACTAAAGAGTACACGAGTATCGTTTCACAACTTCATACAGTCAAACAGCAGTCTGTTATGACCAGGTACAATAAATATGAAGAAAGTGTGCATTGTCTTCATTACTTTGTGATACAGGAAGAATAGGCCACCTTGCCCCACTCCAGTACAACATTACCTCCCCTGGTCCCAGCTCTACACCCCCCGGCTCCAACTCTGCCTCCAGGATGTGTCCTCCAAACAGAGGAGGAAGAGCTAAACCAGAGAAATCCTCCATCATCTGGGAAAGATAATATAAAACCATAATCTATTCACATTTAAAGTAAGTACACACATTAATCACCACACTGGCTATAGCTTCACCAACGTAAAAAAATAGATATAGCTATATCGTTTAGTAAAATCTGCCGACAATGTTATACTGGTCGCCCTACGTTAGGACAATGAAAATCACATTAACGTTACAGTGTGCTCAGAAATGACGTTTAACTGGGTAAATAAGAATAATATGGTTACATAAAGCTACTGTATCATCAAACCATATTAAAGAACAAGGTACTTACATTTCTGATCACTGCAGTGACAGTGCTGTCAGTTCAAGCTTCGCTTCAGAACTATTTAATGCGCTCAGTCTGCGCTACAGACTGTGTATTAGGCTAATATCTACAGGGTCGGTTTAGCTAGCAACGCGTACAAACACTATACTTGGACGAAATCAACCGTAAAGCCGAGCAAGAATTGCTTTTTCACACTGAGGTCGACCAACAAATGTTTTCATGCGACGGGCGCTGAAAATATACGTCAGATGGTAATAGCTATACTACATTTCCCATGAGCACCTGCTTAGTTCAACTACACAAGACAACATGGCGGGTATGTGACTGTTTTGTCATTTGTAATACACTTCAGGGGTGGAATTAGCTTTAATAGTGTCTCCAGACAACGTTAACAAATACGTAAACATAATAAATTACGCTAACTGAATATTAGAGTTACTTAAACTAAATTATGTCCATTCGAAATAAAACTAAAAATGTGACCTTGGCTGTGTTGCTAACGGTGGCTAACGCTAGCTAACCGTAGGTTGATAGTCAGCTCCGGAGGTTTTTAACTTACCTGTTGTTTTTTCTGCAGGAATTGGAGCCTTTCTGAAAAATGCATGGAATAAGGAGCCTGTTATCTTTGCCTCTATTGTGATTGGACTGGCAGGTCAGTTTACAGCACCGTACATTTAATCTAGTACATAAGTGAAAGATAGCACAACATTGTACAAATGTAACGTTGCTTTATTATAATCACACAAATAAAATATTGTTTAATAAGCATGATACAATGACTATTATCTCAAAAGATGATCTGTTTTCTGCCTAACTGAATACATAACGTGCTTTACTGGAAAGAGTAAACCAATAGGCTTATGAAAATCAGCACTCATCGTTGCTTCATTTAACAAAATTCTCATTTCAAGACATTGTAGTTTCCACAAACAATTTCTAGTCGCACATTATCATAACTATATGAGCATTAATATTGTGTTACACATTTGTATTGTGTGTATTGTATGCAAGTTGTTTTTAAAAAGTTGTTTTTCCTCAGGTGGTGCTCTGCCATTCATCAGCCCCCTCACAAAGTATACAGGAATGATAAATACAGCTGTGCCATACAACTACCCAGGTAAACATTGCTGTCATGTCACAGCCAGTTTTCGTCAGTGGGTTTATCAGTGTCAGAGTTCTGATGCAAATACAGCACTGCAGTATTTTAAGTATTCGATTTCATGTTTTTTCCTAATACAGTTCCTGTTCGGGATGATGGAAAAATCCCTGATGTCCCTGCTCACCCATGTGAACCAAAAGGAAACAACCTGGAATGGCTTAAAAAGTTATAGCTCCACTTTCTTACAGTCAACACCTATACCTATATGTCCCATTTGTCAATGTCCCGCAATAAAGATAGTCTATTTAATTCTTTTGTTTTACAGTGTTTGGTTCAATGCATTCAATAAAATTTGACCAAATACATGATCTACTACAGTCATTTGCAGTTATAGTCATTTGCCTTCATTGAACGTTGCTTGAGGACATAGAGTCATTTTGAAAAGTCAACTCAGGCAGAGTTGATCTGAGATGAGCTATGATAGCTGCTGACTTTGTATGAACAAACAGTGAAATAAATCAAAATGTCCTGTGAGAAAACAGAACACAGAGTTAAGATCAGAGTTTTGAAACAAAGCTTCAACATGACCCTGGACCAACAGAGGAGGATTAACTTGACAATCCGATTAACACTGTAGCATAATTAATAGCTTGTTTCATACCTGTATTATTATATTTGTACAAAAGAGAAAGGAAGCAGAACAATATGTGGAGCATTAACAAATCACTTTAAGATTTACATTTTGACATTTATAGTCCTGTATTATATATGGAACTGAGGATAATTCAGTAAGATGTTGAACTGTTACTTCTATATCTACATATATATTTAGATATAGAAATATAAACATATACTGTGCACACAGTAAAAGTAGAGGAATACATAGAACTTTTATTTCACATCATGTCAATATTCAGGCAATAATGTCTTCTTCAACAGTATTAATCATAGTAAGACAACACCCTGAAAGTTGGTTTACATTGATGCATATATTTGTTTGTGAAATTGTTGCATAATGTTAAAATAATATTTCACTTTGAAGTTTGAACTTCAGATATTTTTCCTGAAAACGCACACTCCCCACATGCTGTAGTGTTTATTTGCACACGATGCATCTCAATCTGAAGTCATGAATGATTAAGACAATTTTCTAAAGTTTAATACACAAAATACTTTACTAAAACATCCAAAGTCATAAAGTTCTGCCAAAGTGAAATATCATTGTAAACTAAAATAGTCATCATACAATCATATGTTTTAAGCAATATTTACAAGCATGAATAAGCATTAGCTCTATTATTTTGCTGTCATGTTTATTATTTATAAAGAATATATAAGATGTTAGAAATGATTTTCTACAACACCTTGTGTATGAGCCATGAATCGTAAAGATGCTAAAATATCACAGCAACTCAAAGTCATTACAACATGAGAATAAACGTTTAAGTTTTCACAGATACAACATTTCGACTCTCTCAACTCTACGCTGCAGTTTGCTGGAATGGAAAAAAAACTACAGAATATTACTTTGGATATCTCTAGTTTACCATAATCACTTGCTCAGACACTGGTCAACTTCCCATAAGCTTTCTTCATCACTTTCATAGATTCATTTCCACAATAAAACTAAATAAATTATCCGTCTTGGCTTTCACATCACTCTTAAAGATTCTGCTCAGTCTGATTGGTAAACACAGCTAAGACCAACTAGCCTAGATGTAGAAAAGCTTCTGATTTGGGACTGAAAGGGAATCAAGAAGACATAAAATCCAAAGCACAAATATCTCTCATTCTTAAAACATTTCCCCACCACAAAACTTCTAAAAAAATACCTTCAGTAATAACACCATCAAATCATTCAACTATTAACTGTCACAGGTAAAATTCGCAAAGCTAATGAGCTTTTTTGTTTTACAGTTGCATTGTAATCAATACATACAATTTTAAGGATTTCATTTAGTGATTCCATTGAATTAGGTTTTAAGGTTGAGTGTGTTTTATGTTTTTTATGTTGTATTTTGAGCTCAGGTAAAAACTTAAACTAATCAAAAAATTTACATTCATAAAATGTTAATATGTAACTTTACAGCGGCAGAATGTGTTGTGGTACATGGCATAAACCCAAGACTTAATTGATGTAAACAGTCAAAAGGCATTGCCCATGTCCAGTCATTTTAAGGTACAACTGACACAAAAATCACTCAGTGTGTCAATTTCGGTAAAATATGCCAGTGTTTCTGAGCCATACCAACATGTTTCAAAATAGAAAAGACTCTGAAATGTATAAGATCACCTTCATTAAACCCATGAAAATGCAACAATCTGGCAGCTTTTTAAAAATATAATAGCACTTTTAAAGTAGGAGCCTGTCCTCTATAACACTTTATTATAGTGAAACAACCTGCTATCAGGAGCCAGTCCCTAGATCAGCTGAACCAAGAAAACATTACTAAATATGGCACAAAATAAAACAAACAAAAAACCAAAATCATTAATGGTTATGTTGACAATAAATTGCACTGTAGAACAGTAAGAGAACAAGAGGTATCCTCTTTGTCCTATCCAGGACAAAACCTACAAATGTTAGTAATTTTGGACAGGCACATTTCAGTTATGAGCTATAGTGAAACATTACACTTATGTTTAATAAAAACTAGCCTAGATTGTGTTCAAATCCCCACATTTAACTCACATGGAATTTTCAAATGTTAAAGTGGTCCTGTTCTACTTTTTGCAATTAATGGACTGAGATCACATAATAGATACGTCTTTACACTTTAACTTTAAAATGTTCTATTCCTGCACATGAAATACACAGTGTGATATGGATTAAACTGCAAATGCAACACGAGCCATTCTGCTGTTTCCAGGACTCAACCTGAGGCTTGATGGGCTGACAAGTCACAGAAAACAGAGTTGCTTCTGTGGGAATCACAAAAACCATTTACTCAATGATGGGGGCAGAACGATCGTTGGTAACCGTTTTTCTGAGTCGTACATGGGCAAACGGATTTGGCCTAAATGAAAGAAATAATAAATAAGTGAATGATAACAAAACGGTATCACAATCTACATTTATATATGCACCAGGGGGCATTGCTGGTGGTCTGTTACTCTACTAGTCATTTGATTGTAATATCCACAGGTGACTCCAACTGGCGCCCTTTGTTGTGTGTCACCCTGTCATGGCTCATATAATCCTACTAGATCCCTATTTTGCTTTCAGGTATCAACAGACTTTCCTTCTGTTCCTGATTAACTGATTCTGTTCCTACCTACCTATAAACCTCTGTCTGATTCTCTCATGTTACTTGCCAGTTTCCCCAGTTCTTTACTGATAGTGCCTCTGTCTCCTTGGACAATCATTCTACACAGTCTGATTCCTGTTTAGGCTGATGTGTTTTGACAGTCTGCTTTGGACCTTTGGGATGATATTATTGGACTTTGCCCCTTTGTTTGTTTCCTTGAACTCTGGTCTCTGTTAAATTACCTGCCAGCCTGCTTGTCACATCTGAGCTTGGCTCCAGTTTTCTGTGCCTGGTTTGGTAGCTCTGTCCTAATCAAGCCTGTACTGTAAAGTCCCTTAACATTACCTATTTAATTTGAAGCAGGAAAAAAACATTTACCTCTCATTGATCTGCACCATAACTGTAGCAAACTGAATTGACATGATGCTTGTTATGTTTGATACATTTAAATTGGTAAAATCTTATATTTATATTATATATATATATATATTTTTTCCACTTATTTTTATATAGATTAATAGGACAAGATAAATGTTTTTCTATTTCAAATTTCAATTACACAATGTGCAAGATGAAAATACCTGCTCATGTATGTGCACTTGGAGCTTCTCCATCTCATGTTTTCATACACATCTTGTGAAACAAATTCAATCCAAGATAACAAAATGATATCTGCATTACTTAAAAACCCCCAAAGAAAGAATTACAACAATAAATAATAATACTCCTCATGGTAATAAGCTAATCTTCATGTGTAAAAGTGGTGCAATGCCCCGTGCGTTACAGTATCTTAAAATTTACCTGGTTGGAGATGGAGGTGGAGAGACCAAGTCTGATGTGATCTGAAAAATAGAAGAAGCACAAATGTACAGTACATGCTACTATCTGTCCTCAGCATGAAGGGTGACCTCACAAAGTTTTCACATTTCTCACCTTGCTGCTGTCGGCCATGCTGTACGGGCGCGGACGGAAGGTGCTGACCCGCTGGGGAGGAAGGGAGCGCTCCTCCTCGGACTCAGGGGTGAGGGCCGGGAGACCTGGGGACATCAGCTTGTCAAGCTGACCAGTACTGGTGCTGTTAGCTTTAGATAAGAAGAGAGAGCTACAGGGAAGGTCACACACAGATAGGAAGGAATACACACAAAAAAAGAGACAAAGGAAACACAATGTTGAATTCATCAACAGTGCTACTGGCACTGGAGAACAGTACGTAGACAGACTAAAAGACAAATTATTCTGCAGTCACTTGTGCATCATCTGACTTTCTGTGTGCCCGACATGAAAGATGTTTTGATTTAATGAGAATACAGGAAAAAGGAAAGGGTGTTATTTTAGTTTCAACATAAAAATGAATCTTAATGTTATAACCTTTTAATTTTTATTGCTGATACATTGGTAGAATCCCTAAAAGACTAGTGAAATGAAGGAAGCATTTCTGTCATTAAGATTGTAAAATTCATGAACATTCCTCGACTTACCTCTCGAGGTGATCCAGTTTACTGTGTTGTGGCTGAGTGTAGGAGAAAGGAAACCAGCCTTTCCTGTGAGGGAAATTTTTACTGTATGTGATGACTGCAATATGATAAAGTGAGAGCTTTAAGCAGCAAAAACAACTACAGAGTGTATTTGGAGTCAGGCTGCACGAGAAGCTCACATACAATATGTGACATGTTTGAGGTCATCATGAGATTAATATATTTCTAATTTTGTATATCATAGTAATACTAAAGGTTAAGAGATCCTTTCAAGTAACACTGCAAATAATTTAAATAAAACTGCATATCCTACCTTCCAGTGCGCTCATTTTGACCATAGTGCCACCCATCTCTGGGCTCAGAGATGAGCAGGGTGATGCTGTCACCAGGCAGGAAGTGCAGTAAACAAGCCCCACTGCCTACCACGCCAGCCTCTGATGCTCCAGGGCTGTGAGGAAACATGGCCTCCACACGTGTAGGTTCAGATAACGGCAGCATCCTGGGAAGACTGGAACCTAGGAAGAGTGGAAAAAGAAATAAACAAGGAGCAAGGGAGAGGATGGAGACACTCAGAGTCACAAGAATTCAAACCAGACTTGTGAGACAAATCTCACCCTGAAAGCCGCCCAGTCTCATTTCGCTGACAGGTCTCCTCGGCAGTGGAAGTGTTGCTGTCGCACACATTTCTGCAGCCTTCTGCAGCCATGGTTTATGGGATGGCGTGGAAGTGTTGCTTCCTCCTGGTCCCACCTGTTGGTGCAGTAACTGCACGGGAGTCATGGCCCTAGAGAGAGGAGCACTGTGAGACAGCAGAGGACTGTGAGGAGCACTGTGTGGGATGGGGAGCGTCATGCCATGCGAGGAGCTGCTGGCCGGCGAGATCTGACTGAGCGACATCACCGTGGAGGGGATGAGGCTTGGGGAGAGGTTGGACGTGTTGGTGGTCAGGACGAGGGAGCTCTGCTGGTTTGAGCCGCTGGACGTGGTGGGAGTGGATCCATCCGGGCTGGCGCTGCCACTGGCACCGCTATCAGGGAGGGGGCTGACCGAGGCACTGAGGGGAGTACTGGTGTGTTGAGGAGATGCTCCTCGCGATGAACCTCCAGCAACTCCTGCAGCAGATGATGCAGAGCGGAAAGTCTGTGGGGAGCTCTGCGGAGCACAGCTGTCACTCTGGGAAGAGGAGAGAAGCAAATGCTGCTGCTGGGAACGACTGGAGTCTCCGTTCAACAGAGGAGGGACTTCCTGAACAGAGAGCCTCTGAAAAAACAAGGACAGGCATGTTAAGTACCTGAAACCATGACAAAGAGAAGTCACTATTGATAATCTGATATCAATATTGTTGTTCTTATGTTTTACACTGTCGTATTTCCACAGATGTGGACATGAGTCACATGATCTTACGCTTGTGTCAGATCTCAGTCACAAATCTTTAGTCTCAACTTTTAGAAAAATCAAGGACTTGGAAAACGTCCTCTCTACAGGTAACATAAAAGTTAAAATCAAGAAACAATTAGCAATATGTTACATATTTACTGCACGTTGCATTGACGATGACTCCAAACACAAGACCTTTTTCGCACATGTACCTCACTTGTAAGTCACTTTGAATAAAAGCATCTGCCAAATGACTAAATGTAAATGTAAATGTAGTATAAAGAAAGAAAGAAGAAACACAATCTGACCTGTTCTGGCTGAGCAGAGCCCAGCTTGGCGTGGCGGAGGACCTCTGCTATCCCAGCAGCCCCTGAGCTTTGAGGTGCAGTGTGGCGCAGCAGATTCAGAGCTCGCTCTGGGAGCTTTGTTGGCTGAGAACATGACTGCTGCCAAGAAGACAGTTTCTGTGACAGGAGCTCTCTCACCTGGATTAATTTTAAAAGCATAAGAGAGAGAACACAACACTGTTAAACTACTGTCAAACTGGTTAAACTCTATTACTTTACTTTCCCACGTCCTGACATTGTCAAAGTCTTTAAAAATGGGTCCAGAAATGAAAAAATTACATCAGTGTATTATTTCAATTACATAAACATAAACTCTTTTTCCTAAAACTGTTGTGCAGCACAGTTTTCACAAACAAAAATAAGTAGTGCCTTTGTTGGGGATTATTTTCACTGTACTTTCATCCCAGGCTCTAGTGAGTATTTACAGCCCCATGATGGTATTTGTGGGATTGATTTAAAAAAAACTGCAGTGCCCAGGTTCACTGTGATACAGAAACATGTTGCCAAGTGCAATGGTGTGGTTGGTTTATGTGTTTGTTAGTAGATTTTGGACAATGGTGTTTGAGCTCAATTCGTGGTATGATGACACATCACACAACATCACACATCAAACTGTTGGTTCTGGTCTTTTGACTGAACTTGATGACACCAGCGTGAATTCTGTCCTTTAATTTGAGCAGTGAGACCAACAATTCATCATTAACTAACACAATGATTAGATGTAAGAGGCAAAATACATTTTTAAAAATGTTACGCAATCACCTTGGAGTGGTAGTTAATGAGCAGTTTGGTAACACAGCACTGTCTGTCCACCAGGAAGCAATATCGTCTCCTCTCCTCAGTGAGCGCAGACTTGTAACCTGCTGCGACCATTGTGTCCAACTCAGCCTGACGACGACTCATTAGCTCCACAAACTGAAAAAAGTCAGAGATTCCACTGTATAACATCCTTACTCAGTCCTCATGTAATCAAACACAGAGGGACCTTTAAAAAGAAAAACTTTAAAAAATACTGTTTTTGTTTTCTTCTTGATTTTTTCGCCCTCTTATTCATATTTTTTTTACAGTAAAAGGTTTCACAGTAAGTTTCTTATTTTCTAAAATATCTGATTTTTCTTTAATCTTTTTCACAGTGACCTATTTGTCACATAAACAGGCTCACAAATCTGCTGTAGTGCTGAGTGAGAATCCGTGTGTTTGAAGGATTTTTCAAACAAAACTGGAAACTGTTTACTTACACACTTTAGTTTACATATATACATGTGCATTTACTTCCTATATATGTTTTATGACAATCGTATGTTTTTTTGTACTGACCATGTGGAGAAGCTCTGGGATTCAGTTACCTGCATTTCTCTGTCACCATATTTGTTTGGGTGACGACTGCCCTGACTCTTCCTGCGGAGTTTCTTCAGCTGTGACTGGCAGCGCTCGATTGACTCAGACTTAGATCTCCGCTCGCTCTGGTACTTCTTCAAGGTGGCCTGAGAAGAAAGCAGAAGCTAAAAGTCTCAAGAAGTATTGGATAAAATGTGATATTTGATACCAGATGCTCAACAGAAATAAGTGTGATTTCCACACTTAAAGACCACGTCATTTAAGTAAAGATTTCCAATATTACACATATTTTAAAGTACTGTTGCATATTTGTTTGTAGCTGCAGTTGTGGATCTAAAGCAAAACCTCGAAAGTAGATTGTGTTTACAAAATGTAAGTGAATATACAGTAAGTGACATACTGTGAGGTATTTGATGTCCAGCTCCAGCTTCTGCTCCAACTGGGCGAGCAGCTCAGAGTGAAACAGTTTCAGCTGTTGATGATAAGAGACCAGTATTTTAAATAATCACACTTAAATTTATGTTAGAGGTTTCTGCCGAGAGCAGCTAATGACAGCCCGCAAGTTACTATATTAAAGCAGAGGCCGCACTAATTAAGCTTATAAACATCAACTTGTTAAAAGCTTGTTAACAACTTTTGGCCACTAAATTTTATTTTACACAATTTAAACCATCATGTGGTATCATATTTTTAAATGGTTGCCAATAAAAAGTTTGAATATTTATCGGCATCATGCAACTCTTACCACGTCTTCCAGCTGCACCTGGATCTGTCTGTGGACCTCAGCCATCTGAAACAGTGTGTCTCCTGTGACAAGCAGCACAGCAGTGAGGGCTTCACATGATTTAGTTTAAAAAACATTTAGCTGTTTTTATAATAATCACAAATGTGTTTGTGATTGCTGAAATTGCACATATCTAAAATCTGTGCAGTAATAATGGTTGTTCACATCACTATCAACATTGACACACGTGCATCATACAGTATCCAGGCACCATATACTGTAAAATGTCATAAAACTTGCTGCTTTGGCACAATTTCTCATTTACAAAGTGGCGGTCAGTTGTGAGTCCCTCACTCGGTCACAGAGCACTGTAGTATGTGGTGGCTGGCATCTCGCCCTCCGACACTCCTGCCTGCCTCCCCCGCTGTTTTCAGCATTACAATGAGATCATGTGGTGTTGTTAATCTCCCAACAATGACCCTACTCTCTCCCTTTCCCTGTGTTCTCTCGCTCTCTCTTTACATTTCCTCATTCCCTCTCATCTTCATCTCCTCACTCGCCAGCACATGCAGCAGATTCAGCTTCTCACCAGCTGTCACAGTGACTCTATAAACTTTATTAGGTCTGCGGGAAATTGATTTTTATTTTCTCCTCAACAAAGTCCTTGTCTGTCCAACAGCCGCCCACTCACCCAGCTCTTTAGAGCCTTGGCTGTCGCTTGCCAGTTCTCCAAGTTTCACCAGAGCGTCAAAGTACCCTTTGGCAGCCACTGTTACCCCTGAAAAAGAGAGTAAATTATAGCAAAGAAGTTTTAAGAAATCTTAGTAAAAATTGTAAGAAAGTACATGTAGAGCCTGGATCATTCTTTAAATACATCTGGTAAATGATTCAGTGACTTCAAACTTAGAAATTCACATGAATCAGCTCCTGATTCCTGCAGCTATGAATCAGCCTGTGATCAACTAACCTGTCAGGGATTTCTCATAGTGTTTCCCCATGGTCACAAAGTTCTTCAGACTGGGGTTGAAATGGTCCAAAATCCCCTGTTGAATATAAAAAATATGTCACCCACAAAACCATAAAGCAATTAGCTGAACATAGTAGTGAGTATTAGCAAAGATAAAACATTTTCTACAGACCAGCGGAAAGCACTGCAAAAAACTTATGATCTATTTATGCGGTCGACTGATGGATCAGACAATTCAGACAAACAGAAGCAGCAGGATTATACCTTGTAGACATTTTCCGTCATCTTGTTGACTTCTTCGGTCCGAGACATTTTTCTGCTCTGTGTGTGTGTACTGTCACTGTTTCTGTTTGTGATGTTCTGTCCTTCTGCTGTTCAGTGTCCTAAGCTTTACAGTAGGCACAAATCCCCTGAAACAGAAAGAATTAAGAAGAATAAATTAGTTTTTTACAATTATGAAAGCACTTTTAATCACTTTTGTAAGTATTTGGACTCCTTCAGACACTTAATTCAGTACTTTGCGATATGATTATATCTTTTATTTAATATATCGTGAGCTCAGGTGAAGATGTAGAAATTATTTCTACAACTGATTAACATTGTTTGTCATTTTTTTGAAAAAATGAGAAATTGACATTATATAGACATAACTATTGAATACACAGTTAAAGATAATGTTTTCAGTGCGGACACAGCACCTCCTCAAGCCAGTGAGATGTTACATGCTAGGAGAGTCTCAAATCCATAAATTAGTCTCCCTTACACTCTTTAGGAGTAACTACACCAAATCATTACTCTGTACTTGGCTTCATAGTGCTATCGTTCTATAAAGGACTTACAGTGTGAAATCTATATTAGTTAGAAGACATTCAAGGCCATCAAACCATCCCAAAAGGTGATGGGGATGTCACACCATCTTGAGTTTTGAGGGCAGCAGTTTATTTTCACACGGACCTCTTTGAGCCACAGCTGCCAATTTCTGCATTATCACATCACAGCATTACGACAACTCAAATATTTCTCCTGGATTTGTGTGCCAGGCAAGTTATACAATTTCAGATAAGAACAATGGGCTTCTCCAGGCTGAGTCACATGCATCAGAGCACTGAATAAACACGCGACAACACCGTTTCCTCGGCAGAGAGGACGATCAAGAGGGAGACTTCTCTGGGGCCAAAGGATTTCCACTCTGGATTTGAAGGCAAAAAACCCACTCAAATCTGTTTTCCCTGTGCAGCCCTCCTTTGTTATCACAGCAAGATTACAGAGAAAACGTTGACCCAGATCGACTAATGCTATATGACACAAAGAAAACATTTCCAGACTCTTGCTCATTAAGGCCACCCTGGTGGAGTCTGTGATTTGTCAGGGGAGATGTAAAGGCTGCAGGATAAGACAAAAAAGTGCAGCTCTGTCCTGACTTTGTTTATGTTATTTAGGCTGAAACCCCTCGTGCACATCCTTTAAAATTATTAACGGAAGTATTGAAATTAGATAAAAGCTTCTTCCAGCTGAGCGTGTTTTAATTCTGGTATATAAAGTGGTGTTTGTTCCAGGATGCAGGTGCTTAGAAGACTGATACAGAAGGTGCATTCATGTGGTTTGGCCTCTCTAAATTTCCTCAACTGTGAGTGGATGTAAACACATAATGTTCATTAATGATGCAATAAGCTTAGTTAAGTGAGCAGAAAAAGTATTTGCAACTATTTTGACGATCAACCAAGAAGAACCAAGTATTTTAAGGTAAAAAAAACCATCTATAATCGTCCTCTTCTACTCTGGGATGGACTTTTATCACTAAGCTTCACATTTTATAGGTTAAACAATCAACTGAGACTATGATCATCATCATTTGTTGCAGCACTGCATGCGACACCATCAGATGTTTCTACTTTTTGGTGATTTTAAAGGTGCCTTGTCCTGTTTAAAGGTGAAACATCAGCTGTAGTAACGAAACTGAAACACTGCTCCGGTGCTAAATGAGCTTTTCTTCCACATCATCTCATTTCAACAAATACATCAAAAGCTACATGGGTGAGGTCCTTTTGATCGCCAGAGCACACGCAAAGTCTCATTAAAAGTAGAAAAATGACGCTATTATATTTTGCCCTAAAGTAGAAATTGAAATGAACATTTCAGATAATTGCTCAGTGTGGTTTTTGTGCACCCTGCTGCAGGGGCAGCCACATCTACCTGTTGATCTCAAACACTCAGCTCCGCTTCCATCTGTGAAAGAGTAACAAATAATTGAGCTACTAAAAAAAGGAAAAGTTACATACCTTTTCTGATCTCATTGTTGGAAATGATAAAAGCTTCCTGCGCGTCTTTGGGAGTTTAATGAACAGTACAACTCCCCCTCTTTTCTTCCCATTAGGCTACTTTCCCTCTCCGTTAGTTAGTGGGGGGTTGTTTCATCCAGCAGAGCACTAAATCTCAGCTCCCCTCCACCCCTTTTTCACATGGCCTCTCTCCCTCTCTCTCTCTCTCTCCCTCTCTCTCTCTCCCTCTCTTTACTCCCAGGGATCGGGGTCAGATTTTTGGTGCCGTTTAGTACCTCTCCTCATTACTGAGCCGATTATCAACATGCCTTCACGCCCGCACAACCCGGCCTGAAAACCTGCGACTAACTCTCCCCCCAGTACAACCAGTACAACCAGTACAAGCTGCTCCCTGCCGTTGGAAACCACAGTCAGCCTCCCATTCTGCGCCTGCCTCTCTCTGTCTCTCTCTCTCTCACTCGGGCAGAATAACAATGAGCTAACGGGACCTCGTCTGAATAGCAGCAGCAGGAGAATAATGACTTGAACTTTTTAAAGCAGAGCCCGAGCAGCACATGCAGGACTATCACTGGCCTACATACACCGGCCTGTCACACATTCCTGCTCTGTGTTCACACAGGAGGAGGTGGAGGAGGTGGAGGAGGCCCTGCATGGACACTGGCCTCTCATTTACTGCAGCCAACTGATTGAAGGTCGGAGTAATAAATAAAAGTGCTGGAGAGGAGAGTTTAAATTGGTGGAGAAGGTTTAGTCTAACAGTTATTACACAACAGTGAAAGTAATTAAATGTATGTGCATTTAAGAAACAATTCAGTACTTCTACTCTGCAGCGATGTACCATTTAGAAATACCAGCTGGTCAAAGTAACTAAGCAGTTACTCCTCCAACATTACACAGGCTGAGCAGTTACTCTGCTACTCTGCATGTCAATTAAACTGATCCCGACCGGTGAAACAGAAGTGCCACGTTTAGTGCCACGAGCACCGTTATGATGGGGCTACATATTCAGGACTTTACTGAGGTGCTCTCAATGCACGTCCATCAACCCCACATATTTGACTAGTTATTTGTTTAATGTAGTTTTTTCTGTAAATTTGTCTTAATTTTTACACAAAATTCTAAATGTTGTGTGTAAAACTGTGGAGATGACTGTAGATTCGGGTGAAACCCACCAATGGGATCAGAGCATCAGCTCCTAATGAAGAAGGCCCAGCAGAGGATGTTCTTCCTGAGGCAGCTGAAGAAGCTCAACCTCCGAAAGTCAGTAATAAGGAACTTGTACACCACCACCACTGAATCCACCCTGACCTGCTCCATTTCAGGTACGCTGCCTCCACTGCCAACGACAAGAGCAGACTGCAGCCTATCATCCGCTCAGCTGAGAAGGTGACTGGCTACAACCTAACATCACTGCGGGACGTTTATGAATCCAGGGGCCCTGAAGTGAAACTCCTGAAGTGTGCGAGGAGGATAATGGCAGATCCCTCCCACCCTGGTCACGACCAAACTTCCCCCTGGAACCAAAACCTCCCATCATAAAAGCGGCTTCCTCTCGCCTGCTGTTGATCTCATTAACAAGACCCAGATCCCTACACTGACACAGACTGTGACATCACAGCCGATCTCTACTGAATCACATGGATGCACCTATTTACACACCTGCTGTATATGTGACTATTCTATATTTATGACTCACGCTGTGTTTTTGTTCATTTAATATTGTAAAAACTTGCACCAACTCACCAAGACAAATTCCTCGTGTGTGAAAACCTACTTGGCAATAAACTTGATTCTGATTCTAAAGCCTTCGTTACACCAGCAGTAATAACATTTGGAGATGTTAGTACTTAAACCCTTTTTCCTAACAAATCCTAAGACTACATGTTTCACAATAAATAACTAAGCAAGGTAAAATAAAATCACAGAAATTCATCAATGTGAACCTGTCAACATGCATTTTAATGTGTTGCTTGGTGTATATTCTCCCTGCACCTGCTAATTTATCTGATAACATAAGGATTTTAAAATGCATTCTAAAATTTAATACACAAATACTGGCCAAAGTATTCAGACTGGCATAGTTTATGAAAGTACAGTGCACTGTACACTGTACACTATACACTGTACAGTGTACTGTACAGTATTTACAGTGTAAAACAAGAATAGTGGACGTCACATTTTCACATTTACTTCTCTACACTCTGATGTTCTTTCCTGACTCCTTTACATCATCTGCTTATTTTCTCATCACTTTTCACTTGTCATCACATCACCTGTTGGAAAATCAGGTGTTTGAATCTCTCCTGTATTGCAGTTTATTTTCCAGGAGGTGGCGATGTCACTTTATGCAGCACTTCTCCTGCATGAAACTGAACCTGTGCAGTGCAGCAACTGCACGATGAAGAGTTAAGAGCAAACCATTATACTGAAGACCAAAAACATGTTAATATTACACATCATTTATGTAATGCACAAATACGTTCAGTCAATTTTGAAGAAAGTAAATGAGATTCATCTTTTACTTCTCACTGCTTCCACCACCAGAGTACTTCATATTACTGGACACAATCAGAACGAGCCGTGCCCACATCAGAAACCAGAGCAAAACATTTCTGGGTGCATAAGAACAGACGTCATCCCTGCCGATCATCACAGTAGCCTCCAGTCCTGATGAGTGTGCTCTGTGGGGTTCTGGGTCACTTGGTTCAGTGTTGATAGGAACACTGGAGCGTCTGTGGTCTCGTGTCCTTGGACCTGAGCCGTAAAGCTGTTTGTGTCGGCTCGCTTCCTCAGGGACTAATTCACACAAGCTAAGGAGATTGACAGACATGACCTATTAAACAATAAAGATGAGTCACACACATCACCAAGTTTTAACGCTGACATTTATCTGGCAACAACTTAAACGCCTGTGACCAAAAGTTCTGGTCATAAAGTGTTGTTAAATGTTAAAAATGTAAAACACCTTTATTGTCATGAGTAAAACTATAAATAATCCACACGTCACCTTAATGTTCTTAAAGTTTCTTACACCATAAATGTGTGAGATTCCCAACACTTTAAACAATTTCTTTACAAGCAGATAATGTTTTAAAAATGAACCTTGTCAGTGTGCAGAACCTTCACACTGGAAAAGTAGCATTTATTATTTATTAAAGGAAAGCTAGTGCTGCATGGTGAGCTATAAGGAGCCACAGCAGTGGGCCATAAGGTGTGTAGGCTACTTTCTACATTATTAATGTGATATCATTACAATATGGTTCAGTGGCCAAAGGGTAGAGTACTTGTGTGTGTTTAAACAAAGTAAACCTACTCTTTGAAATTTCATGTTGATTCAAATCTTCACACTTACGGCTAATAAATATTTCCTGTATGTAAATATTAAAAAAAGGTTTGCAAGTAAAACTCTCTGTGTGCAGCCTTTAAATCTTGTTCGGCCACCTCAGAGGAGCTCAGCTCAGCTATTTAAGATTAATCAATTAATTCATTGCACATTTTGAGGCAGACAGTCAAACAATCAGGGCACAAACTTTGACCTTCTTCCTCCCAGAAGATCAGTTAATCCTAAACACTCAACAGGTGTCAAATTGCCTGAAAGGACATCTCGTGTAATCAGTCTGGTTTGATTTGATTCAACTTTATCTTCATGTGACTCCTTCTGATTGTGCGGTAGATAAGTAATAGTAATTTCTTACTACTACTTAATAGTCAGCTGGCAACAGTTTTTATGTAAATTTATCAGCAGATTTGAAATTATAATGTAACAGAATAAATGAATGGAGAACAATATTTAAGTTAATTTAAGTTAAAAATGATTTACCCTGATTTTACAGTTTCCACCACCTGCCCTTCAGAGGCCCGACAAGTAAAAGCATTTGCCATGTGTGTCTGAACCTGTTATCTAATGTTAATGTAAGCATAAGCGTCTGTCCTGTAATTGACATGCAGGCTCCATTGTTTGTGTGTTGTGTGATTTATTTTGACCTTATAGCAGCCATCTGTTGTCCTGCCGCTGTCTGTCTCTGGCTGTCACCCAGACAAGGACTTAATCAGGCCAATTACTCCCGCGCTGAGATGTAGGTGAACTGTGTGACGTGTCCTGGAAGATCTGCAGCCAGTGTTTGTGTCCTGTTTGTGGGGAAAGAAAAAAAAATCAAAGGACAAATTTTTTAAAAGTGTTTTTCAGTGTAAGGGAATTTATGACAGCCTAATATATAAGCTCAGTAACAATATTTCCAAAATACAAACAATGATGGTGAAAATGTAACAAAAATGTGAAAAGTCAAAGTAAATTGGAAAGGAGGCGTGGTCTAAAGAAAAAAAAACAACAACAGAGGAAGAAGGGGTGGAGAGGAGAAAAGAAAAGAGGGAGAGACAATGAAGGAGGGTGAGAAAGAGCAGATTACGCCTCTGGAGTAAATCTCTCTCAATCTGATCAGTGACTGGGAAGAATAACTCACTACAAGTTCTCAGTGAGGATACACCAGCTGCACACGGAGGGACTTGGGGTAAGGACTTTCTAACTGCAACTCAACTGTGTTGATGTGTGAATTTTAATAATTGACTGAGGTGCAACATAAAGGCCGCTTAAGGATGCTGGTGGTGACAGACAGTCGCTGAAAACATTCAAAGGTAATTTGCAGTAACTCGAGGCTGCAGAGGGATTTTCTGTGACGTGGTTATAGTAGTGCAGTTAACAACACAGTTAGAAGGACCGTGGTTTTGTTTTTATCTTTTATTTTATGTGTATTTATTTCCCAAGTTTTGGTGGTTTGAACTGGTTGATTAAGAGAAAAGTGTTTTTCTGTATGACTCAGTTGAACCAGTTGATTTAAAAACTGCATGGAATTGAATTTATGCCTGCTCTGTACTGCTGGAAACTAGAAGTCTATAGGGCACCTTGAAACCTTTAATAAAAATTCACATTTTAATTTAGTGTTTTTGACAACGCACTGGACTGAGCACGGGAAAACATGAAAAATTCAACAGCTTTCACACAGTACTGAGTGTCTGGATTCTTATGTCACAATGTGATAGTTTTAAGACAATAAATACAGAATATTGACTTTGTTTTGCTGTTTCTTTTTGCACATGACAAACAAGATGAACACATTTAAAATGCAACATAAGACAAAATATACTATATGATGTACAGTGATGAAAAGTCCATTTATATAAACTGTTTGTTGCTTTTGCACAACTTATAATAGAAAGTGTATAATTTAACACTAAATTCAAGAAACACTAGACAGAGAATGAAGCTACAGCGTAAAAAAATTGTCAGTCCATGAGATTTATTTTAACAAAGACTGTTCAGGTTATGTGAAGTTTATCCAAACTGTCTAAACAAATTCTGGTTAAACAACACAGCAGCAATAATGATGCTGACACTGATCCTGTAATGGACTTGGAGAGTTTTAGTCGTAGTTAGTTCTTAGTTGAGTGTTTAGTTGCTTCTGTCTAGAAATAATCTCTTTCTTTACAAATGGAGAGTGCTTTATTTTCTCAGTCAATTCTTTTTTAATCACAGTTGTCAGTTTTCAATTTGGGATTAATCTCACTACTTAAATATCCACATGTACCATATGGTGCAGGGATGGTGCACGACCCCAAGTGTTCACCGTGGATTACCACACACACACACTGGGGAGCGTGTAAAGCTGTTGAAGCCCACTTATCTCTGGCTAAGGTAGCACAACAACAGTTTGCAATTAGCTTAATGAGTGAACTGTAGGTGGTAATAAACTAAATGGTGGAGATTTAGTGTAACTCTGTTCCGTGCCTCGACCATCTGTCTCTCCTCTAAGCCCTGTAAATCACAGCAGTGGATGTTCAGCACAACACGTATTTCCCTTTAGACACAACTGCTGTTTTAAAAATATTATTCTCCAGTTTGTGCAGCTTTTTTATTCATTTCTTTGCTTTGGCATTTTTGTTTGTCAATTCACACAATATGATATATGAGTTATTAATGCAAACACACTTTGAAACACACACATACACACACACACACACATATTATAAAGACTGGTCACTGTGAGCAACAGGTGGTCAGGGATCTTTAGCTGTCGCATCACGTGTGTGCCATTTCAAAATGCCGACCCTGTATAATGAGGGACATGTAACTGTTACAGAGAGGTCAGCTAACCTTTATGATATACACTCACTGAGCACTTTATTAGACCAACTACACAATTCAGTGCAGCTAAATACAACAGCCATGTCATAATATCTGTCTTTAAGCTCTTAATGCTGCAGCTTCTGGTGAAATTGTCCAAAATATATTAATTAAATGATGTGTTTCTTACAGCAAACATGGTTACAGGTGGTGTTTTTAATAAGAATTAACATATGTTAGAAGCATATAATTGAATATGTAATGCTTGAACTCATAGAGAAATAATATAGTACTTGTAAGTACTTGTTCAGTGCAGATTTTTGGAAATAGAAAATCTGTGCTTTACAGTCATTTCATAAAAGTAATACTGATGTTTTTAATTTGTACCCACAATCGTCAAGTCAACTCCTCAATGAATAATGTTTTAGGTCACTCTATCACACTATATTGATGCTGATTGTGGCCTTTAGTTGACTTTCTAGGAAGTTAAAACCACCAGTAACCAACACTTAAAGTATCGTGTACAGTGCAGCTTATCCGGTCAGGATGTCACACCTCTGATTTGGTTTAATCCTTGTCCTGAGAGGCTCTGGTTGACTTGGCACATAAATATACCTTAGCAAGGTTATAGAAAAGGTTACCGGTCAGGCAGAGCGCAGTAGTCTGGGGACAGAGACGTCACACTGAGATCGACCACCAGTGCATCCTGCTGAGAACTGAACAGCTCTGAAAGTGTCTCCATTCACTGCCCTTCGTGCTAAAGGAAGGCGACACCAACCAACAGCAAAAGGCATTTTAACTCATGAATGTTTACCTGTAGATACAAATATAGGTTACTGGGACACAATGTTCGCTTTGCATAAAGGCCACAAATAGCAGCCTTAAGATCAGAAATACAGCTAATATCTTTGACAGAGTTTCAACAATTGTTTAACATCACTGTCCGCTCTCTGTGGATGCATGTTAAAGATTTCTAGATTATGATGTTTTGCTCTTATTCCCTTCTTCAGTGACAAAAAGAGAGAGAGAGAGGCACGACAACATCCATCTCACAGGAGAAAGGAGATAAACCTATGAGGAGTGGACTGTTAATGCATGGAGCTCCCTATGAGACTGTTCGCTGATGTTTCTATTACTGCTGCAACAAAGTCAACACAACCTTTACTTCAACTGGCGTCACACATTTTGAAGTGAAGCCAAGCTCCTTAGACCTTCTGGCTGAACTTTGGTTTGAGATCATGAGGAACTCTCACATCCCTCCACACCTGTTCCTTGTTCTCATTGTGTTTTCTCTACTTTCCCCTCTCCACCACCCTGCATCTGCAAGCTCAGGGTCTGACTATGATTATGGAGCCCACCCACGCTTTGTCTGCACCCCCATTCCTGTTGATGTGGACCCCTCCTGTGTGCCTCCAGTGAGTCCAGGTGTAGGGGCAGCAGGTCCCAGTGAACCGGGCCATCAAAGTGCCACTCCTGCTGGCTGGTGGGGGGCGAGCGAAGAGGCCAAAGCCACCATCCTACACCTCAGGGAAAGCCTTGTGCAGCAGAAAGAAACCATCCTGGAACAGAGGGAGACTATTAGAGAACTGACCGCCAAGCTCACCCTGTGTGAGGGTTTCGGCCGTGGCATAACGCCTCATGACAAGCACCACGGCACAGCTTCACGCTCCCATCATGCAGGAGTTGCCAGTCATCACACGTACAATGACAATGGGCACTATAGCAACCAGCAGGGTCTCCATGGAAACAGCTACCTCATACCGGACTCACCACACCACCCCTCTGCAGGGGGGCAACGATCTGATGGAGGGCACAGCAGCAACAACCAGGGGAAGGATAAACATGTGACACCAGGGGACATCACATCATCACCAGAGCAGATGGAGAGAATGCTGCAGGCGCTGAAGGAGAGGCTGGACAACCTGCAGGTGAGCAGCAAGAGGAGAAAACTTTTCCAACTTTGTGTCAGTTAGAAAGTACAGTATGTAAACAACAATGTGCTAAAGTAAATATAATGCAGTTGATGGATGAGAAGAAGGAACCAAGAAGGCTTGTGGTGAGCTGTGATCCTATCTGTTCATTGTTTAGATGTTAATGCTGTCGTCACTGTCAGTCAGTTAATGAAGTCCCAAAGTAGTATGTCTGTAAGGTGCTTTAGTCAAAGAAACAATTATTTACTTAATCACATAAAGCCACTCACTGTGTCAGCAGGAGAGACAGTCTGATGTCCCCCGGTGGGCACAGTGTTGTAAGATACTAGTGTACTAGATTACAGAGGACTGGAAGAGAAGTTTTACAGTCCTGTTTTCTTTGTAGTTACCTGCTGTTTCAGCTCTCTGGTTGTAAATATTTGTATACGCTTATTGGATCGAGATCACAGACAGATGTCAGGAGATGCAGAGTATCTGTGGGGGGAGTTGGACTGGCATGGCTCTAAAATCAGCAGTAATTATCTGAATCTTCCTTGACAGACTGATAATCAGGGCACGCACCAGAACAAAGCCTGGATTAACTGAGAGAAGAGAAGCTGATGCAGACACAGAAAGAGACAATGAATGTGAGAGTTGACAGAAAATCCAACCTGACTGTATTTGACTTTACAAAATAACTGGTGAATGTGCAGTGGGGTTCAAAAGTCTGAGATCAATGTTTTCATGTGAATCTGGAAACAATCCAAAAGTTTGAGCATTTAGAGACACGAGGCAAAGAAAACGTAGTTTATAGTCAGTGTTTTTCCATGTGCCTTATTCCTCACTCTGATCTGACTCAGCAGAAGAGGAACACCTCCATCACCTACTCCAGCTCCCTGAAGGAGCTGCTGCAGCGGAAGATCAGCGCTCTGGAGCAACAGCTGCAACGCCACAGAACCACCACCCTCAGCAGCCCCGAGCATCACGATGACGAAAGCAGGCACAGAGACGGTGGAGACCACGACAATGAGGATCACCATGACGACGAACACCCAAATGACCATAAGGAGGACCACGGTGATGGCGACCACAGTGACAGCGGCAACCATCACGACGACAGCCACAATGATGACCACCATGATGCAGATGGTGACCATGACGACCATGACAACCATCAGCATGAAGATGATGATGATGATGATGATGATGATGATGATGATGATGATGATAATCAACACAGCAATGAAGCTGACAATCACAGTTACCTTCCACACACAGGATACAGAGCAGCAGGGCCGGGAGCTGGTTTTCACTCCAATAAACTGGAAACAATCCTCAATCAGCTGCACCTCGCAGGTACACAACATTAAAACACGCTGACAGCAGTACACTGTTAGTCATATATGCTTGATAAATGCTTATTGTGCATCTGAGAAAAGAAGAAACCTGCACACTGAAAGCAAAACTTCCAAAATATTGCAAAGAACCGTGTGAAATCTCATAAGAAAATGTTTATAAGCCGTATCAGACATGTTTATGTGCCAATGATTTTCCTTCTTTCATTATCTCATTATATCTGCTAAGGAAGTGCTAAGGATCAAACACTGCAGACCAAAACAGTTGCTAAATGAATCTTGAGTTGAGACTATGTTATGTTTCCTTTAAAATAGGTTCCAGCAGGAAGAAATCCAAGAGTCCTGATGCCTTCCAGATCAGCTTCCCCATGAGAACCAACTACATGTACGGGCGGGTGAAGAGGACTCCGCTGCAGGAGATCTTCGCTCTGACTTTGTGTCTCTGGATGAAAGCAGGTGTCGGTCCTGGTCTGGGAACGCCCTTCTCCTACTCTGCACCTGGACAGGCCAATGAGTTAGTGCTTATTGAGTGGGGGAACAATCCCATAGAGCTGCTGATCAATGACAAGGTAAAAGCAAAAGAAAGATGAAGTCATGACTGTTTGGTCACTGTTATCGAAATCTGATCAGACAGATGTAATGAGATTAGCTTTGATATTAAACTATTAATAAACAATAGCTAACGATGTTAGTGTATAGATCATAGCTTATTTAGTCATGAATATTTAATATTATATAGAACCATAAATGATATTGTGGCTGCAGCAGCCTGTGGTTGCATCTGAAGACCAAGTGTTGACCATGTGAAAATTAGAACAGTTGGAAGATTCGAGTAAAGAAGTGACTATCAGACTTCTGTGGACAGATCCTCAATTCTGCTCCCCAGACAGCGAAATCTACCCAGTAAAAGCTCCCAGCTCAGTGCATCCCTGGGTCTGTAGCCTATGTTTGACTCATCTGGGTATAAAAAAAAAGTTTTTCTTTGTGTTTGCCACAATCAGTGCAGATGTAGAAGTAGCATTAGACATGTTGTGTGTGGCCAGTCTCTAGTTGAAGGGTCTGATGTATACTGAGTCAGAAGATGCACAAATGTTCACCAGAATCATTTTGGCATCTGGTTACATCCAGGTTACATTAACCACCACACCACTGGTGTTCAGTTGGCAGAAGCACTTACACAGATGCTTATGTTGTTTAATGACAAACAGGAAGCTTGTTGTTCATGTATTTGAAATATATTATTCCAGGACACGCTTACAATAACCGTCCACAACATTTCATCTCCAGGCGGTGACACTACCTGTGTCTCTGAGTGATGGAAAGTGGCACCATGTGTGTGTGACTTGGTCAACCAGAGATGGACAGTGGGAGGCCTATCAGGACGGAGTGCAGAGAGGGTCAGGAACAAATCTTTCCCCCTGGCACGCCATCAAGCCTGGAGGGGTCTTCATCCTGGGACAAGAGCAGGTAATGAACCCAACACAACTTATTTTTTGCTTTTACAAAATACATACATTTTCTCCTTTGTTCATTTCTCTCACAAAGAGGAAAGGAAGGGCACTCAATTAACTGTTTGTGCTATTACATGCAAATATTTGTGTGTTGATTATATTAACTTCACATTTGGGAAGCCGTTACCCATTGTTTTTTGTAAATTGAATACAAAAAGGCTTCTTCATACTCATCATTGCAAAAACCCAGTGACCTATCACTGATCCTGTGATCATGTTACTGTTTAAATCAATTCATATTTAACATTTCTGTTAGAAATGTTGACCTTATGACTGAGCCACAGTGTCATACTGCATGGCCCCAAGCTAATAATGCAAATAACATTAAAACACTTAAAAATGTTAAACTTAGCTTTTCCTCCCGTGCCTCTGCTTCAGGACACACTTGGAGGCCGTTTTGATGCCACCCAGTCGTTTGTGGGCGAGATGTCAGATCTCCACATGTGGTCGCACGTTCTGAGCGCCAGCGACATCTACAGCCTGGCCTCCTGCGGCAGCCACCTCAGAGGGGATGTCATCGCTTGGTCTGATACAGAGGTGGAGCTTCATGGAGGCGTCACCAGATACCCCTTTGACCCCTGTCACTGAAGGCTGAACTTGACATTCTGGAGCAGGATGAGAGAACATTTATCATCTAATAGAAACTACTGAGACTGAAGATGGTGCAAGAACCAAACAAAAGTCCCTTTGACTTTCAGCTGTTTTTACATGACAGTTTCTCAGAGGCACCACGTCAGCATCAATGCCTTCCTTTAACCTTTATGTGATTTTTAATTACAAAGAAAAAACAAATACAAAAAGTAGAATAATGTATATTTACAGATTCTGTAGGGATGTCGTGGTCTTGAGCCTTAGTTGACAATGTGTTCATGATTTAGTGTTTTATTTTAAACAGACGCTTACTGTACATGACATATTGTCATACTGTTAATAAAAGTGTGAGGTCTGTGACAATGTTAGCAGACCTGGTGTGAAGTGACAAACTACACTCACAGGCCATTTTATTAGTTTAAATTATAACATTCACAGCAGAATCCAGTTGCACTGGATTTTACAGGTGTACCTAATAAAGTGGCCAGTGAGTTATTGGTATGTTATTAGTTTAATACTAATAGAAATGTGCAAAGAAATCAATTTCTACAGTGGATTCTCTTTTTGAAAGGGTTCCCGTGAAGATACAGCTAATTTACCAAAGAAATCGTAGAATTAAATGCATTTGTGTTACACTTTGTAACTTTAATTATCTATGTATCATAGAAAGTTTGAGATGTTATTTGAGAAAAATACTAAAAGGTCTGTCAAACAGAATTTAGTGTTGTACAGCCTCTGCTGGTTTTAAAATGATTAGCTCAACTCTTGCCACAATTTTATGTCACAAGGCTTCTTTAAACAAATATGAACAGCTTTTTTTTATCTTTTATATACCCAAAAATACATGTTCGTTAATTAAGTTTAGTTTCAATAAATTAGATTTTGAATCTGTTGTATTTTGTGGAATGAGATATTGTGGCTTTTTAATTTCTACAGTAATCTGGCCTTGTCTGTATATTTGTTATTGTACTGTACATAAAATGTTACATTAGGCCACAATATAATTTTGACATTGTGTTTTGTTTTTCAAATGCTATGACTGTAAATATAAGTGTGAATGTTTTACGTTATTTGTAAAGTTCAGTTTGTGTAGCTGTGCAGATTGTTACTACATGTGTTTGCATGGACCCAAATATTTGACCTATAGCAAGAATAAACACCTGATCTGAATTAAGTCTCAGTCTGCATGAGAGGGGTGGAGTAGACCTTTAATTTTTAATCATTTCTGTCTTGTTGGAATATTTTCTTTACACTTGTGGGTAACATTAGGTGTTATTTCTTTTTCAAGTATTCATCATTCTTTGTGAAACGATGCGCCAATATTAACACTGAAAAAAAAAAAGTCTTTTGCTTTTACAGTCCTACTTCACGTTGGCTATTCACCACATCTGCGTATAATGTGAGGTTTCTGTAGATCTAATCAAATGAAGAGCAGTCATTTGTCCCAAAGTATTTTCATTAAATGACATCACGTTTCCCTGTTGAGCTGCAACAGAAGCAAAGTTACAAATGGGCGAATTGTTGCACTTTGAAGGCTGAAACTTTGGAAGTGGAGATAATGTGACTACCTTTATAGTTTTCAGAAAATACGTATACATTTATGCACAGAAGAATGACTCTGGGTTCTGGAACACTGCGTAATATTTTTAAGACTTGACAAAATATGAATCTATCTACTAATCTGTTAATAAAACAATTTCACAATAAGAAAACCAGTGGAAGCAAAAACAGATCAACCAGTCCATCGTCTCCATTTAACTTTTATTGTTATACAGTAGTTTACTGAAACCAATGTATCGTGCTTTTCCTTTTGCTACATTTACAGATGATCTATCCATCTTCACCTCACAGTAAATAAAAATAAATAAATACAAAATAAACAGGTTTTCTGAAAGATGTCGCTGGGGGTTCAGAGGAATCATATAGAGAGGACCAGTTCCAGTCTGATCATTTCAGTGTTTCTACCTTTGTTTTAATGGAAACATTATTTTTGTTCCGATAGGTTTTTTGGCAACTTTGCACTTCAAGAATACCCAGAAGGTGAAGGCCTAGAGACAGTTCATGTGTGCAGAAGCACAAACGTGGAGTTATAAAGTCAGATTGATGCAATGGGAGAGTAAAAGGCAATCCTGCACCTGCATCTGTGTCATATTTCTACACAGTTCATCCTTCAGCATATTGCAGTGTGTGTGATCACCAACAGAGGCTGCTACAGAGTAATGGTAGTCTATTGTCAGTCCAAGTAACAGCATTTTCTCCAAAATGCTAAAACTGATAAAGTGCAGTAGACAGTTATTTTTCCTACCATCTAGAAAATGCCATTTCAATAAACTACTACAAACAGTTTATAAAGTGGATGTCAAGCAAATCTATCTCTGGACACAAAACTAAATGTGTTACTGATTCATTACATCTGAATTTTACCACTGTATAATGAATCAAAGATTTATTAGTGTTCCATGTTTTGATCTCTTTTCATTTTTAGAACTGCAGTACCTTGGACATTTTGAATATTAGTCTGTGAATAGCATCAGCGAACCAGTGATATAAAAACTGGACATTAGTTTAGCAGACTGAGTCATTATTGTTTGTGCTTAACAGTGCGAGTCTGATTTACTCAAAAACTAAGAGTATGGAGGTAAATCAGGCTACAAAACACAACAATAACAGTCTTCTTTTTTTCCAAAAAACGATAATTAAGACAACTTACTTTTTGCATCAATTAATATCCACATTAAATGCATTTTTTCAGTCAACAGGGAACACTAACACTTCTCAAACCAGTGCACTAGCATGATCAGCGACACGTCAGCAACGCCTCAGTTTATCAACATGCAGTCCTACGGTAGCTCGTACAAAAATCCGATTTTAACAAAAGATAAAGAATAAATTAAATCATTTCTATGTGTATCATAAACAAATATGCTAGCATCTATTTACAAAAAGTATACATTGTAATGAGCTGCCTTTGTGATTTCTTAAAACTTAAAATAGCAGACAGACCTGGCTCTAACACTTAAGTGTCTGACAGCGTTATTACTAGTGAGAGACATATGTGTTTGTCCTGTAGTGTTGAGGAAGAAGAAAATGCTTCACGGCATGTTGCATTATATCTGAGAACATGATGACCATTGCTCAGTTCAGTGTTATACTTTGCTTTTCTACTTCACTATTGCTCAGACATGCTGAGAAACAAGCTGAAGAACACATCTTGTCTCTGCGAGCAGAAACAAGTAGATGTATACTGCTTAACTTTCGCAAGTAAATCAGCCTTTAGCCCCAAGACTCGACCGTTTTTAAGAAACAGTAACCTAGCGATATAAACAGAAACACAGATATTGAATTAAACAGTGATTTTCTCCTCACATAAAGGTTACAGTGTTAAGGTGTGAACAGTAGTAGTGTGTGTGTAAAGCTATTGAGCTTTTTATACAGAGATGCTATTAAGCATCTCAGTAATCTGAATTCATTTGTAGTGTTTCTCCTCCTCTCTGATCAAAACCAAAAGAAACTAAATCTGATTAGTGTTTGAATACTGAATTCACATTTTCTTTTGGGTAAGCACAATCAGAAAAGGAAATGTCTCATTCTTCAGTTAATGTGAAAGGCGGCTTGCTACCCTGAATAAGACCATATTCACACTAACGGAGAAATCTGGGTTTTGAATCCACAGTAGCATTTTGTGAGAACCTGCTACACATGCTAAAAAGTTAATAAAATACACAAATACTTCTGGGCATTACACAAGATGCTTCTTCCAACAGCCTTAAACATTTCAACTGAACAACGCTCTGCTGCTTTTGTAGTTAACAAAGGACCCATGAATAAGAAGTGCAGCAGAAAGTCAAGTTTCTTAAAAGTACATTATGACATCATGTGATGTACGTATCTTTAAAACATGGCCAACTGTGGATGAAAGGCAAAATATTATTTTAAATTACCCATATTAGTGTGAACATGGTCTAAGACACTTTTCTCAGTTCACTTAAGCTGAAGAAGAGGAAGATGATGAGAAGATGTGCCAGAGAGTGTGTCAACCACAGTAGTGTTAAAAACAAAATAAGAGTTAGACTGGATAGCAAGAAGTTCCTCTGATGGAGAGAGGATGCATTTCAGGATGGGAAAGTGAGCAGGTAGTAAGTGACAGAGAGAGAATCTACGGTTGTTCCTCCTTCTTCTTCAGAGATATACGTTTTTTCCTGGCAGCAAGCATTTCATAGAAGGGATCAACACTGACGGCAGATCTGGAAAGATGACGAAGAAACACTAGTGAGTGGCTGAATCATCAAGATATATGAAGAAAATGTACATGTACCAATCAGAATTAGGAATAAACTGGTTAAGAAGAATCCAAAACCGGACCAACCACATTTTTACTGTGCTATTATCTTTGTTTTCATCGACATACTTGATGCTGTGGATCCATTCGTCCTTCTCCTCAGGTGTGGGCGCGGAGATGCGGTACACCATGTGGTTCCCCTCCACTACTCTGCCATCAGCCTCTGTCTTACACGCCTTAATCAGCTGACCACGGTTGTTGGGAATGTACAACTCAAAGCAGTTCTTTTGGAAGAAAAGCAAGAATTGTTAAACCATAGTATTATGATGATAAACCATCATAATACTACTACTTAACTACAATTCTCTGCAGGAAACGTACTGGTTTTCTTGGATCTTCAACCTCACGGATGCTAAGGTTTTCCAAGGGAATAATACCTCGCGGCTCCTTATCCTGTTAGTGAAACAGGTGAAAGTTATTTAGTCTCTCTCGCTCTGGTTTAAAAGTCCCTGTCAGAGATGCTAAATGTTAAGATGTAAAAATATATTCTGGTCTACCTACATGTGCAATATCTCCATACTGCTTACAATACTGCCTGCATTTAAATATACACATTACAATGTGCTCATAAAAAGTAAGAGCTCTTATTTTGAAGACCGACAACACAGTGTTGTTGACGTTGTGAACATGGCCATGGCAATATAGCAATTAAGTAGTTTCAAACTGGTGCCTTTGAGGAGTGACAATAAGTAACTAAGTACATACACTCAAAAAACAGTACTTTTTAGGTGCTTATACTGTATATGAGTATTTTCATTTGATGTCATCTATGTTCTATACACTGTACTAATGTCTTCTTGAGAGGTGTTAGCAGTAGCAATCTCACACACCATCTCTGCTGACTGGTCTGACTCGTACGTCTTTTGTTTTCACAGAGCCTACATGACTAAACCAGTTTTCCTCTGTGTTAAAGGTAACACAAGTTAAAGTGCATCTAATCCTCCAGGTCAGTAACTCAGCTTCCTCTCGCCCTGAAATCACCTCCTCAGGCAGAGTGTGCTCACTATCTTACAGCAGAACATTACAATTTATCACTAAAGAACCCAAAAGTTTCAGATTCATTCCTCAGAAAAGCAAATACAAAAACATTAATGTGTGAACACAAAAACTGAAAATAAATGATAATAACTTACTGTGGTGTATTCAAAGTAATAAAGGCAGTTGTCTGTTAAAATAAACCATCGTCGTTTCCATGTTTTCACTCTTCCTCCTGAAACACATGAAGCACAGTCAGGACGACAAGTGACAGATGAGGGGAAAAACTTCTTTAGTGGGGATTAACATATTTTATTGTGTATAGTATACCAACAACATGGCTACTTTTTACTACAAATTGTTTAACTACAACAACTCTGTCAGTACATACCTCCTGAGAAAACAAGCAGCAGCAGTAGAGTGTGGAAATCGCAGGGAAGAAGCAGAGACAAAAAGGACCACAGGTTTTAGAGGGAGACAGTGGACAAGAAAAGAAAGAGCAGGAGAAGAGGAGATTAACACAGATTAGTTTAGTAACACACAGATCACAGGCCCAGCCATGCAAAAGAAAACAATCAGATTTTGAGACTGCCATAACACCAGAAAGTGACATCTCGTTCACCATCAAGCTATGGCAATGTTTGAATGCCACAATGCTGTGAGCTGACGATTCAGGTGAAGGCAAAGAAACAGCAAACCTTAAAGAGAGAACGGCAGGCTCGTCATAGCACAAAGCCTCAGGGGAGGACAAAGTACAGTAGCATACAGATTCAAAAAAAACACACATCGTCATACAACATTTGTCAGCAGAACGGTTTAACTGTACAAGATCAGTGTTAAAGAAATAAGCTGCAACGTTGACTGAACAAACAAAGTCCCCACTGGCATCATCTCACCTAGTTTGAGAAGCCATCCTTCTCTGTCGGGGTTGAAAAAGGTGTGTGTCAAGTCATTGCCATCGTCCTCAGGAATCTTGAAGGGCTCATTTTTAATGCTTTCATAGAGATTCTGGAAGACATTTTATCAATTAATGTCTTTACTCTGATTATTTTCATTGTCACTTGAACACCTGGAAAGAAAATCTACATGGAAATCATCATACTCTGAGAAGCTCCTCTGGCAAGTCTCCCCCCTCATTGATTCCTCGGTTCATCGAGATAAAGCGATCCACTCCAGGTTTGTCCCTCACATTGGGGTTATGGAGGCTTGTGTTCAGCATTATGATGGCAAATGACAGCACATAACATGTGTCTGCAAACAGGAGAGACATAGTTTGTAAACTGACACCAATGAACAAAAAATGGTTCAAACCTAATCCAAAGCATTTCTTCTACTGTTACAATCACTCTGTAATACACAGGTTAAAACATTGTGTTTCTTAGTATACTAAGCACACTAATAAAATAAAATAAAAAAATAATCATTTGGAATTTTTCTTTCAAGTTCTTTTTTCTCCCCCTGTAGCACTTCAGCACTTCTGCATCCCAGTGATTCCCATTCCTGTTCCACAACACACCTGAACGCACTGGGCTATACTGCTTGTTCAGTATCTTAACTAAGACCTAAATCCATCCATAGCCATCGAGCTGAGGGCCATCATGTCTTTCCTATAAACTCATCAACTGATTACTTTCACAATGGCCTTCTAATTTGAGTTTAGTCACACACATCTGTCCTAATTGGTGACACTTTGTTTACTTTCACTCACTTCCTTCGCAGGTTTCATGCGAAACTCTTGGTAAAGGGTGTGTCATACATAGATTTACACAGAAGATCTATGAAATCATATTTTAAAAATGTATCTGACATTGGATTTGAATTGCATTGGGAACACAAACAATTCAAACGTTTCCTGTGGAGTTTTTCACCACTTGCAGAAAACATTTGTTAGATCACAGTGAGTTTGGTGACTAACACTTAAGGTAAACTCCGCAGGGAAACTTCAAGGAAATAATGAAATGAAAACAAACATTGTTTATGAATTGGCAGAAACATCTCAGGTCATTTCTGGTAAGGGGCTCATTGTTTTGTCACTTTCTCCACTCTCACTTTGAGTAGTGCTAACAGGAACACAAAGAACTGTCCTTAACACGTACGCTCATTAAAATTAGGCTTTTACTGTGATCCACTGATGGAAACTTAATTCACTGTACAGCTTAATCTAACATGAAAAACGCTGCGACTCTGAGTGCATTTGTGTTTACCAGTGCTCTGGAAGACGCCGGGGTTGCAGTGGCAGTATCTCTGAGCGAAGGCCTCCATCATTCTATCAATCTTCTGGGCTTCGCCAGGCAAACGGAAACTCCACAGGAACTGTCTGCATAAAACAGGTCGAGGTTTAGGTCAGGTCTGAGAGAACAAAGCCTGTAATCAAGGCAGACTTTCACAGTCACTACTGCTCTCTTGCACAATTATTTCCCTATATAACCACAAATGTCAGAGACAAAGGGACTTTCCATTGTTGAAAAGATTTGTTAATGCCAGGATATCAGTTGAGTGGTTTTGTGTCCTTGGTTCAAAACAAAAGACAAAATCAAAATCAGCACAGTTTACCTGAGGGCCTGGACGAGGTTGAGATCAGTGAACTCATGGAGATCAACAAACGCCTGCAGAACTTTGATGTTGAAGTCATCCCTGCAGTTCACAACACAGAGCTCAGTTACAAAAAGCTGATAAATGATGAGGAATCAAAACTGAGCTGTCAGTATCAGCAGACACAGCACCTTTCTCCCAAATAATCTCCTATAGCAGTCTTGTTGAGTCCCTCTCCTTTGTACAAGAACTGGGCGATGTCTTCTGGAGTGTGTCTGAGCAGCTCGTTCTCCACCAGAAACACAATACCCTGCAGAAGCCAGAAACAGCCAGTCAACAAAGTGAATAAAGAGTGAGATAGACTACAGCTGTACGAATACTGCAGGGCATTACCTTCTTTGGGTCCATGTTGAATTTCTTCCTTCCCATCGCAACGTGCCTACTTTTCTGTAGAGTTTTACTGCAGAATGGAAAGAGGTGATAAGACGTGTGTGTTCCTTGTCCTCAATGATCAACTCACACAAAACCATACAAGGAAATATTACCACAATACTAAGACAATTTCTGGTTTCAGATTTTAATGCATCACACATGGCAATTTGATAGTTATAAATTGTATGTTAATGTACAAGTTGTTTTATTATTCATTAATAAATAATAACACATAATAACAATGTATAAACAATAACCAGAACTAAATTAAAAACACTTTGGAGTTTTTGATGGACAATACATCAAAATATAATGTCAATTACAGGACATCTGATTGCTTATGTATGTATATTAAGGTTTTTCAAATTCATTTTAATTTAGTTGTAACATTTAATCTTGAATTCAATCTAAATTTGTTTTAGTTTTAGTTAAGTAACTAGATTGAGCACACAACTTACAAAAAAAACTATTTAAAACCCCACTGACATTTCTACTTTAATAATAACTACTCCTTTTTCTTTTTATAACAGTATGCAATATAATTTACGTTAAGATAAGCAGAGGAGGTTTTGAAAAACTGGCTAATATCAGTGCTTATAGGAGTGGTCCTCAAGGCAAACTGCTCTGCACTTAAAGCTTCAGCACTGTACAAAAACACTTGATTTCCACAGTGCACTTTTTTGTGTCACACCGTGCCTCCTGGACGCTCTATGACCCCTTCCAACGTAAATCAAACAGACCATTTCCATGATGTGAGAACGCATTTCAAACAGACTTTGTCTTGCTGGGCGCTGCATGTGTGAAAATGCAAATCTGTGCAAAGTCCAGCCATAACAGTCCAGAGATAGTCCGAAGTGACAATGTGAACATGGTTTTTGACTAATCAAGCAGATAAAACTAGGTGTTACATTTGCATATGGGAGCTGTTCACTGGCATTCTCAACATAAGCCCCAAAGAGTTGTCTATGCAAGTGAAGGAGGGTTTGACTAGGCGGAAGAAAATGGAAAACCCTTCAGAGAGATGCAAAAACACTATGAGTGCAGTGTTTGGAACAAAAGAAGGAATCAACTGTGAGAAAAGCTACAGCAAAAGGCCTGAAAGACCACAGAAGATAAGTAAAGTTGATGAACACAGTATTCTGTTCATGGTGAAGAACTGTTTTGTAACATCTACTCCAGTCACAAGAAGACTTTATGAATCTAAATACAGAAGATCCAAGCATACCACGTCATGTGTCAAACATGGTGGAGGCAGTGTTATTGCATTGGCATGTATGGCTGCCAACAGAACTGGCTCACTGGTGTTTATTAATACATCTATAGGTTCCAAACTTTAGTCACTGACTGCAAAAGTATCCAAGAATTGAAGCCAATCCTTATGATTGTAATTGTGCTTGTTTTATTATTTACAATCCTTAATGGTTAATGCCACACTTTTGTCAAACCCCTTTAATTAAATGTGAAAGTCTTGACTGTGCTCACATCTTACGTGTTTCATTTCATATTCAATGTGGTGGTGAACAGAGGACAAATTCCAAAAAACATATTTACTACCACTGTGTGCTACATGTGTGAACTCTGGACAAGTCCAGACCTGACTGTCCTGACATTATCTGGTGTTTATATGTGAAAACGGCTCATGTGTGAGTAGACAGGTGGCAGAGAGCTCAGCTGTGTGTGGAATAACAGCATAACTAAGAGGACTTAGACAACAGAGATTTCAGGTAGAACGTTGAAATAGAAACTCTAAAAGACAGAGTTTTACAAATGTGGATGAAATCTGCTGCTCCCCGCTGCTTCACCAGACCAGCCCAGAGCAGAGAGTACTGCTAACTTTGTCATGAAATCAAACCTAATTTTATACAGATGTGGATTTATTTAATCATCCAAATTTAACTGGGTGATTAATGACATATTTTCCTGTAGAGCGATAAATACAAAATACACAAATGTATTACTGGGTTAACTGGACTAATAACAGAACCATGCTCTCAGTTTCCATTTGTATTTCCAGTGTGGAACTGACGTGCACAGGCACAGGAGTAATTTGAAACCTAATTTAAAGGTCAATAGTGAATGAATCAATGCACCCTGAGGCAATCAAAACTAACTCCTGTCATTGTGCCTTTTAAAAAAATGACAAATGGCATATTTGAGAGCACAGTCACAATCCTAATGTGGCTTTTCTTCTCACCTGCCCTCTGTGCTGGACTCCAGTCCCTCCACCTCTAACATTGCTTCTCTCAATTCCTCTCTGAGCCTCTGGATCTCCTGCAGCAGGACGCCCTTCCTTCTGCGGATGTCCTCCAGCTCAGAGCGCTCCTCTGGGCTCAGGTCTACTGGGACTGTGAGAGAAGAAAAGAAGAATGACTCCAGTGCTGCTGCAGATATAACTGCTGCCCCCACAATCAAAACGTAAAAATTGGCTTAAGTAGAAACATAACAACCTTCCCTATCCCTTCAAACATTTTTTTCTTTCTCTATTCAATCAGGTGTCTTTGTTGTTCTTCACATACAATTAATAAAATTCAAAATCACTCACTTGTTGTCATTATCCTAATGGAAACAATGGAACAGCACCTCTGACACATTAATACACGTATAGTAGAAAACATATACTTGTTCATTGAGCAAACAGGATTGTTCTTGTTGGGCAGATGGGTCCTCTCGAAACTAAAATAACATGAGCACACAGTCACAAACCTACTGACTGTTCAATCTTATGAGAAGGCGTGAACAAAACTGAAGATGCTGAGGTGGCTCAACACTTTCCCCCACTATGTTTTGGGGGAATGTGTTAAGCCACCTCAACTTTACTCTCAGCCCAATTCAATATCTGCTGTTGAGGACTCACAAAGAACTTAGAAACAAAGAAATCTGACCATATTTATAATGTAAATTCAAGCATTTTTGGGGGGGACATAGGCTGTTATGGGTGGGACAGATATCCAGTAAGATTAGGAGCAGTTGTGGGAAACAAAAAAAAGTTCATTTCAAGCCCTGAATATGACAAACAGCATCAACCAAACAACCATAAAAATCAAAAGAACACCTCTCTAGCAAATTTTAGTACTAGTCTACAGTAGCTAACTCTAATTAACTACTAACTCAGTGCATTCTCTGAAAACTCTACTTGTCATAAGCACAAACTACAGTCACACTATGGATCTTGATGGATTTTGCACAAACATATTTTCATCTGCAGTGGTTGCAGCGCCCAAATCCTCCAGACCATTATGTTTACTCTGCAAAACAAACAGCTGCACTGTAACACCATCAACCACGCCCACAGTCTGGCTTCACTGTACAATTGGGTTCAAACTATAGCAACAGACACCGGTGGCAATAAATGGTCGATATCCAGTTTTCCTAAGTCTTGCTTGTATAACCGGGAGTCTGGTTAAATGTTCACCGCAGTTGCCAGAGACATTGTTTAGCTCCGAGCACACAGTGAAACAAAATTTTACTGGCGTCAAATTAAAGCATCATTATGGTTTATTCTGACAAAACTATGTCTTACATGTACACCCGTACGTTAATGAAAACCGACAAAATGTATGCGATTAATGGTTTTCATCTAAACGATCACAGGATTCATCTCTATCACACCTGAATGTTAAACAAACTGCTAACAGCAGCTATACAACTAGCCACAGTTAGCTAGTTATCGATAGCCTGTGCTAATAGCTACTTAGAAAGCCCACTTACTGTAGTCCAGGTCATCCATTTTTGGTGCTTTACTTTTAGGCATAAATATTTCAGAATCGACTGTCATTCAATATCAAAGAATTAGGGATATATGTGTAAATATATCCTCAAACTAAGGGAAAAATATATAGCCCTTGGTGTCGAAATGTTGGGCCGGAGACAAAGAAGGTGGCGACACCGGAAGCGCCGTCTGGCTTTTTAGTGTACTACTTCCGGTCAGTTGTTTTTCAAAATATAACCCATCGCTCACATTTAGTGAGACTTGAAATATACGGCAACGTATTGCTGCCACCATGAGAATTTTTTTACTCTGTATCTTGTAACGACAAAGGTATGTCGACACGAGAAAAAAATATACCATAAAACCAAAACCATAAATCACATAAAACAAACATTTGAATCAGTTATATGTATTTAAATTTCATAATCAGCTTGTTTAAAGGCTGTGTCATCAACAAAATCTTTCTTACAGGTAAAAGTGGTGAAATACAAACTTACAAACAGATTTCTGAAATACACTTTAGCAGCTCTGGCTCTCTAAACAGCTGCACGGCCATCATTATGAAAGACAAAGCCATTTTATTTTTCTTCAAATGCTGAATGTGGAGTTTTAACGTGAAAAGACAAAGAAAATGGTTTAAAAGAAAAGTGATAAACTCTGGGAGACTTTCTGGTGTCATTTTACCACTGCACCCATTTAGCTTTAAATATTCATCAGCAGATGGACATTGCTCAGAGGGTTTCTCATCCACGCTGGCTTAGAGTTTGAGGATGAAAGTTCAACCTTTATCAAACCACAGTTGATAAAACACTCACCACAAGGTGTGTTTAGAGGCTTTTGTGGAGCTTACAAATGTAACATCAGTTGGTAACACCACCTGCTGAGGGAGATGTAATGAAAGCTTTGAACGGCTAAATCTGTGGTTTTTTAACTTCTAATTTAGGCCAATTATAATAATGAACCTATTCATTATTACCAGACGATGTTTCAAAACAGGTATTAAAACAGATGAAAGATATCTACACTAACACTTGTTGTGTGGTTTAAGTTGGTCTGACTTAGTAATTTATTCTAAATCAGCACACTTGCATTCATACACAGGATTTTGGTTGCAAGTTTTGTCTAAATGCCACCATGGTCATGCAACGTGCATTTATTGAAATTTACAAGAGTGAAGAAGTAAATGTCCTAAAAACCACTTTGTTGGAAAAATGTGTTTTGCAGTGATTTATCTTGACTAATTAATGTGGAGACAAATTATGTTATCTGTTAGCAGTAGTTTAAACAATGCATTAGATACCAAAAGAATGTCGTTGATAAAATCAGCTTCCGTCCCATGTCCCACAAACTTATCTGTTTTATATACAGTCAGTGTTACTGCACGAAAAGACACTGGTGTGGCAGTAAACAAGTGCAGCAGATCTGCTCCAAACAAACTTATCATTACATTTATTCAAAACCATATGACTGCTAACTGTACATTGTATATGTATATTTATTTCATTATTTAAGTAAGTACAATTTCATTACAGGCAGTGCACTACTGACATTTTAATGCAATTATCAACTGTGCAGTCATATCCCAACATTGTCATTTCAAATTGGTGTGCAACACCGTAGTCCAAGCTATGGCCACAGATGACAAAACGTTTAGGAAGGTAAACTGATCATACCTAGTCTCATACACAGTGAGAGTAAACATTTAGGCAAAACTCCATTCATAGTATATATAGAGTCTTCTATTTGGTAATGTTACACACTAGCCTAACATTTTACACTCACATTCTGTAGCTGTGGAAGCACAGTGTAATCGTGGTAAACTAGCTGCATTTTGCATTCAAAGGGGAAAAAAAGAGAACAGATAACAGCCTGCAAAGCAACGAGTTTTACTCTATTTTCCTGCAGTCAGGTGAACACCTTATGATCATGACAGGCAGAATTTACAGGCTCATTATACAAAGGCATTGATTTGTCCAAACATGACCTTTACAGACATTACAGTATGTTAATGACAACCCAAGAAGTCAGAACAGAACTTATTAATACACATGCTAATGATTTATTCCTTGTCCAGATCAGCTATATCATTAATTTCTGTGTATTGTAGTCTGCCGTTTGATTTCACTTTCACAAAAATTGGAAGTATTTATTTTCTCAAGATATTTTAAATGTAAAACCAAACCTATCCTTTATTCAACAGATTGGCTATGTTCTCGCAGTGCAAACAGTTCTTCTTCCATCTGATTCATCTCCTGATCAAAAGTGTGATTTCACAGCACAGAGCTGCTGATTTTAGTGTTGTATCCCTGCTTCTGTTGCGAGATTTTAAAGTTTCTAAATTATTCTGGTAATTGTTAAGTTCCACTTTTTAAATGCCAGAAGTGTTCAACTTTAAAAACTTAAATCCATTTCAGACTAGGAATGTAATGTCATCCATTTATTATAGTATTTTAAGTAGGCTATTAATTCTAGTGTATCCATTTTTCTAGAACAAAACACTGCATCAGGTAAATATATCGAAGTTACCAAGGATCCTAGTGTTGTGAATTTTTGTGCTGCTTCAGCTCCAGTTATTGTGCAAAGAAAATGCACCAATTACTTCTACAGAGGCATGTAATAACCTCTAATTACACTTTCAAAAGTGACTACTCAGAGACAGTTATATATTGCAAACATAAAACAGTGCTGAGGGCTAATGGTTGTGATTCTGAGAGATTTCTTGAACAGTCTAAAAACACTGACAAAGCTCACTCTGACATGTTTCTGTTGAAGAGGTTGCAACGTCTGATATCACCGACATCATCATTGTGCATCCACTGGCTAAGAAAAACAGGCAGGTTATGTAAAAATGTCACCGTTCAACGGTTCCATAAAAAGCTTCATCTAGCTGCTCTACATCAACTCACTGGCATGAAGAAAATGGTCATTAAATTGTCCTTGTATCCACATTTTCTCCACTGATGCTTAAAACTGATGAAAGTAGGAAGGTGAGTTCACCACTAACTAGCAATATAAGCATAGCTTTGCATTTATGTTGTGGACGGACTCTGTGACAGGTAGATAAAGATTAAAGTTTGTTGAATAAGTAAGAAAGGGCAAAGTTACAAATGTACTGTCCAGTGTAGGATAAGGCATTGCTTTCAGGGACGGTTTGTTTTTATATTCAAACAGTTGGACGTGGGGTAGGACTGAAGATTTTCATGGGGGTTTGGCCCACGTGAATCTCATGTAATTTCATTTCATTTAATGTCTCCATCTTATTTTAAGGCAAGAATCAGGTAGTGCTTTTCAGCATGCATACTACCACGTACAGTATACATCCAACACATGCACTATCTGCACAAAAAACACCCCATACACATTCTATTGTTCTTCCCTCTTGTTAGCGCAGGCTGTGTAGTTTTCATGCTTCAGTATACGCCGTGTGTAACATCCAACAGTGCAGTTAGGCGCATTTATCAACCATGTTCAATTTCACTATTAATCCCTGCAGTCATGCTCCAATGATGCGTGGCTCGATGGGTTATCCCTTTCATTAAACACCAGAAAGCAATTTTTGCACTCAGGCTATTTTAAGTCTCTTAACTACTCCTCTCTCTTTGAGCGTAGATGGCAAAAGCGATTACATAGTTCAGTAGAGTGCTGTATCTGTCAGTCAGCTTGACCAGTCCCTGATTAGAATCTAGTGATCTTCACTCCAGTGTCACCAACAATGAGACGGGCGATGGAAGGATGAACCTGTAAAATATCAGACAAATCCTGATTACCAATTAGTAATTACTAATTAAGTCTCACAATGATTTATTAACCTACTTCCAAAGAAATAATGATGTAGAAACACACGCTACATCTCCTAAACATACAACACATCTGCTTACTAGTAAAATTCATGACAATTACATTCAGTAGCATTATTTTTTCTTTTTCTTACCTGTGCCTGAAGTGGTCCATAGGGCACTAGTTCTCCATCCACAGTGAGAGTTCCTCTTGAAGACAGAGGCTGAAGTCTGAAGGCTCTGCAGGAAACATGGCTCACATATGGCGAGCTGACTGAGAGATGGGTTCCCCTTTCCATAGCAAAGAACAATCTCAGTAGAGTGGCCCTAGAGATCCCTGCCCGCACAAAGGTCAGGTGGATCAGCCCATCATCAAACCTAGCCTGGGGTGCAGCGTGGAGGTCAGCGCCAAGATGAGTCTGATAGAGGGCCAGGACCAGGACAAAGTCCCCTTCAATGGTGACCCAGTCTCTTGTGGGAAGTGGTTGGTCAAGTGGGGGTAACAAGTCATCTCTAAGGGAATTTAAAGGTAGTGAGACAAAAGGACGGTTCTTAAGGGGCCCATCTGGCTCAGCAATGTCAAAGTTAAATGACGAGGACGGTGTGCGTAGACAGGGCGATGGAGAAGTGGAGTTTGGGGTGTTAGGACGGGGAGCGAGGTAGGATGAGGAGTGTGGGGAGGCACACGATGGAGACGAGGGGGGTGTTGGAGAAAGAGACAGAGAAAGGGAGGGGAATTTAGGGGGGAGAGAGTTTGAGTGGGAGTGCTGAAGAAGCGAGAGGGGCCTTGGCCTAGAAGCGTTCTGGTTTTGGTCCAGGTTTTTCGCCTTGTAAGAGAAGGGAGAGTGGCGAAAGGGGGAGGAGATGGTGAGAGCTCGTTCGCGAGAAATGTCCAGCAGGTAGGGTTCTTTCTGGTAGTAGGTTCCATTCAGATCAGTGTCCTCTGCCCCACATGGAGTCCCAGAATCTGTCTCCACTTCCTGTCTGAAGAGAGCATTGGCTATCTGATCTGAAGGGGCAGAATTCTTTCTTAGTGCCTGTCTGTTATCATGGTAGTTGAAACAACCCTCTGGCTCTTCATCTGCCTCTCGCCCCATGTCCACCCCATAGCTTTCTCCAAGTTCTCTTGCATGCAACACTCCCTCCCCCTCGATAGAACCACCACTGCCTTCCCCATCCTTCCCCCTATCCTCCTCCTCCACCTCACTGGAGTCGTGCTCTCCTCTCTCCTCATATTCCCTTTCATCCTTGATGCCTGGCAGCTTCTCTTCCCTTTCCATATTGCATTCATCCCTTTCATTAGATTCTGAACTTGTGCCTGATCTCTCCTCTTCTGCTTCCATCTCCACCTCCCTCTCCCTCTCTTTGTCTTCTGCCAGGCTGCTTGCCCTCACCACACCAGTCCCCCCTCCTCTGGCCCTCTCTCTTCTCCTCTCCCTTTCTCTCTGCCTCTCCTCTTTTTCCCTCTCCCCTTCCCCCTTACGCAGACTCCTTTGTTCACTGATGCCCATGTCAGAGCAGGTACGATGGATGGGTGTTCGGCAGAAGCCCTCAAGGCCTTCTGTGATGCTACGGGAGAGAGGTCTCCTAGGAGGAGGTGTGGTGGCCGTTGTTGTGGTGACAACAGAGGGTGGCAGGTAGGACAAACGACCCTTGTATGATCGAAGAGATGCAATGCGCACCAGGGTGCCCAGGGTGAAGCGAGCTGAGCCCAGGCCACGATACCTGAAATTATAACAACTTTAAGGAAAGATTTCAAGTAAAGCTATTTTTTTATTATGAAATCATGGAGCTATATTTAGATATACTGAGCCGAGCAATCAGACACCCACCTCTCACTCTCTATGTCAACATCAGACACAAAGCCCCAGGCAACAGAAAGGAAAGAAAACAGTCTCCTAGGTGCTGCCGTGCGATTGTTGTTAGATGGAGCAGGACTTGTTGTCACAGAGACCAGGTCCATCGGTCGGACGCCGCCTCGACACAGCAAAAAGCTGCAGTTCAAAAGGAGGGGTTCCCGAAGGCACATGTCATACCTAAAAATACCAACAAACACTTGTCAGTAAAGATGAAAAACAAACTGATGAAACAGCAGATTTCAAAAGTTTCAAAAGTTTTTAAAGCAAGTTTTTACATAAAAATAAAGGAAGAGATACAAAGACTATACTTAAGTGGCCCTTTTTGCATGTTCTACTACACAACTTTTCAACTGAGGTGAAGGAACCTGGAAACTAAAAAAAGAGACATCCGCACTTTATAAAAACGAATGAGATACAGGCTTACCCTGCATTGTGGTTGATGGAGCCAGCCAGTGCATTTCCAGAGCCACAGGGCAGAATGCCGACAGGTGTTTTTATTGCTTCTTCCCAGTCAGGACGTTCCATCAGCCCATTAATGACCTAGGTAACACACAACAGAAAATCAAGAAAGTCATATCAGGTGACACAGCTGTGCATGTGCCATAAACATTTTTCCTCCTTGAACATAACACCATGTTTCATGGTGATGACAAAGCGGTACACACCTCATGCAGCAGGCCATCTCCAGAGACCATGACAATGCCGTCCCACTCTGAGAGTGATATGTCTCTGATAAGCTCCCTTGCATGGTTCTGACGCTCTAAGACACATTATTTAGAGACACCCGTTACATATGTTTATATGTTTTATGCACATGTTATTTTCACTGAGGATGCCTTTATCTGTGTTGTGGTACCTGTCTGTATAAGGTTGTAGCTGATATTGGCCTCTCTGATCATTGGCAGGATGTGGGTCTGACACCACTGCATTGCCTGGCCTCTCCCACTGAAGGGATTGACCAATAACAGTAGTCGCCTGGGCCGAGGTAGGAGACTTCTTGAAAATTCTACATAAAAAAAGAAGGTAGAGCATTAATAAATTAAAACTCACAGTTTTTGCTCAGAACTAACAAAGGAACTGGAGGTTCACTACATTTTCGTGGCCAGCCAACTGTGGAGTTTAAACATTCTCCCAGGGCTTATATGGTTTTCTCAAAGAGGCTATAATTAATCTCCCTTTCTTCCTAGGTGTTTACCTGTGCTAATCTACTTCGTCAGCAAGTGTTTATAAACACAGCTGAAAATGTCACTTGGTGTTTGAGAGCGTAGCTTCATGCACCAGCGTACATGTGCTGGACCCCTGTAACCACTACGTACAGGTGCAGATAATTGAACAGTCTACAGTCTTTCTACTTCAAGAAACTGCTCAAAAAACATCTAAAGTTAACATTTCAATGCAGATATGCAGTAAATAATACATAAAGCCTTAAGAATTTAGGAATTAAATAAAAGCAGATGGCAAGCATAAACTACTTTGTACCATGGTGAATAATTTATCTATCCCCAAATCAGTGTGCAGAAGCAAAAGAGGGACCTTATTTTTCCCTACTCTTTCATCAGCTCAGTTATGGAGCTTAGAATGAATAAAAAACTTTTAGTTTGTTCTAAAAGCCTCAGATTTTGTATGGTAGAGAACAAAGCTGAAACTGCTGGACTCTGAAATAATCATGCATTATGCAACGAACCACACTAAATCAAATCAATAGAAAAAATATCAAAGAATCAAGGCAGCAAGCGATTCATAAATAGTGTGATTATGTAAGAGATGTAACAGACATGAGAAAATGAGGGATTTGTGAACAAAGTATAAAGGAAACAGAAGGATGAACTGCAACAGACACAGCGTAAAAGAAAATAAGAAACTGACAATTTTGTCAGTGCTGGGAGAAGGAGACGATGAGACGAGGGGAGATGAAGACAATGATGGGTGCAAACCACATAATACAGAGATAAAAGAGAATTGAGAGTTAAAGTTTAAAAAGGTGACAGGAAAAGATAAAGATAAAGGAGATAAAGGCAACCATAAGAAACAGGTGAGCACAATCGATGAAAGCAGGGCCTGCCAGCTGTTTGATTATTCAGCACACATGAAGTGGAGGCAGGCTGCAGCGGCCCCACCCTCTGTCTCTGTATTTGATACTGAATGATACTGACAATATGTACAGGACAGATAAAGGCAAAGAAAGAAAAAATGTGTTATATTACTAAAAAATTTAGTAATGTGAAACAAAAACAACATAATTAAACTAAATACAAAGGTCACAACCTATTATTAGTAAGTTAATCTCTCTGTTTTCTGCCAATTCACTCCTGAAAAGATCAAATACGCTTGATGACATTTAAGCCCTTGGTGACAAAATGTGTTTTTTGTACTGTACATACAAAAAAACTCTTTGGTCACTATGACATTAAGCTATACTTAGCAGCATTTACAATGGAGGCATAAATCAAGGCAGCGTGAGGCTACATTGTGTGGTTTCTTCAGTAAACAACAGGAATTCAAGACTTGACTCAGAGACAAACATTTATGTCAACCAATGCAAATCCTATAAACACTGTTATCAACTGTAAATTATGAGCACTGCTCTTTTCACATTTTCACATTCACACTAAAACTCAACAATATCAGTGAGCAATAGACCACATTCTGCAGTTTAGGGTGGCAATGGCATGTGATCAATGTGATTTTGAAATTATTTATTAATTGACAGAAAATATTTTTGATAACCATGAGTAAGTTTCATGACACGTCAGAAAATGCATCCAATTTTAAACCTGCTAAAACAACCCATACTACACAAAGGCAAAGTCCTGTACATAAAATGTAGATCTAATGGATTACTACAATAATCAGCATGCTCCTTAAAGTAAATAAATACCATGAAACATAATCAAAGTGAATAAAAATATCTCTTGAGACGCACACTCACCTGTATCAGCAGTGACGGTCACACCTCTGAGTAGACACTGCACAGCAGCTGACCACCTCTCAGCTTCAGGCCTACTTTCTGCCAGATAGGCCCTCACCTGACGGCGTCGGGACACACCTTTCCGTCGTTTGCCTGGTGGGTACCAGTACAGCACCAGAAGAGGGGGTGCAGGTGCACGAGGGCAGCTGCACCCCACTAGCTCTGATAAAGGCAGCAGGAGACGGGCTTCCTTCCCGGGCCGTGGTGACAGCCGTTGGATATGTATGTGGGTGTGGGTGAGGGTCAAGGCATAGTTGGAGGCCAGAGCTGGAGTGGGGGAGGCAGCAGGGGAGAGTCCACCTGGACCACCAGGGCTGCCGGGGCAGCTGTTACTGTTGCTGTGACTGCCTGATCCCCAGCTGGCAAACTGGCCATGAAGGAGAGCTTCTGCTGGAGAAGGTGAAGAAGGTTCTGGGGATCTCATCCTCACAGCTGAGGCGGACAAAGCAACTTATCAGCAAAATGAAGTCTAACAAGGTTTGGGCTATGTATTGAGAGGCTTGAATAGTGGAGTCTAGCAGCTCTGCAAGATCTGCAAGGACCACCTCAATATATCAGTCAGAGAACTATCACTAAAATTTTCTTAGAATTATTGTATTATATTCTTCAGTGCTTGAATTCAAGAAACAATGTCAGTGTTCCCGTCCATTTCAGATGTATGTTTTCATTTTAAAAACAAGAAAGAAAGAAATACAAAACTTCTTCCAGTTCAGAGGATTTTCTGTTTAGTGTATATATCCAGTAAGGATCAGTCTCTGTGTCACATTTAGAAAGTTCCTATTATGTTTTGATCTGAAAAATCACAAGCTTCTACAGTTCACTGTCAGCTGAAAAGTGAACAACATATCCAAAGACGACAGAATGAGATCAGTCTTTTGAGCACACGTTCTTCACAAAGATTAAATAAATTAAAAAAATAAGTTTACATTACAACTTAAATCTGCCAATTGTGATAACATAAGGCAGCTGAGCTGCCACTCAACATTAACAATAACAATAATTAAATAATGACATAAATCAACACCCTTAGTTGCATTGAAAAACTGATTCATTGCATATGAAACAACAAACAAACACCTTTTTTACACAAGGAGGCTACAACAATTACATTAATGCACAAAGATTTCTGTAAAGTAAGTTGCACGCTAAATGCTGACCGAAAGGTAATTAATGCCACAAAGATATGATAAGTGCAGGCTTTTTCAAGACCTTTGATACCTCTATTGCTATCTTTACACTCAGTGATATATAGGAGGCAGACAAAAGGAGTGATAAGCCTGTGCTCTAGACAGTAGTGTGATACATTAAAGTTTCATCCAAGCAAATACTGCATTACTTCACTGTCTGTTCGCCACAGCAGGAGGGTGAACATTAGATAAGACAAGTGGAAATAAAACAACAAAAAACTTAAAAACAAAAAACAAAACACAAACAAGGAGACAGTTCCAGGTGGGTCCTTGTTTTATGTCATTGTAAAGTCCTTGAGCCTCACGTTCCCTCCCAAAGACCTCTGTTCCTGTACAAGACAAACACAACAGCCAGTTGTAACAGAAGCAGAGCGTCAACATGTGAGTACCTCATCCACATATGTTTTTAGTGCAGACCCTGACATTAGAAATGACTAAACAGACATTTTTCTTATAATTAACAGGGCAAAGGTGAACATTCCTGTGCCAAAATGTACAGCAGAACATGTACAGAACCATAAAGATAGGAGGAAGGGACTGTGGCTACAAGCTGATTCAATACAAGATCCATCATGCCCCCTGACCTTAGATGGATTTTTGCTGAACGCACAATGACTCATAGTTACACATCCCCAAATGCCTTGCTGAGACGTCACATTATTTTGGATGAAAGGTTGCATGAGAATGACCACAGAGGGTTGGCATTTTCTTATTCAGAGCCTTTGTCTAAGAATTTGCGTGTGTTGGTGTGCTTGCCCGTCTTTCACAATTTGAATCTGGGATTGTGATTTTGCAAATTGCTGACCCAAATGGTACTGGATTTTAGAGGTTTTGCAATCTTTGTTAGGCTTTCCTAATAAAGAAACATTAGTCTGATCAAACACATACACACGATGATTATTGTATCAGGACTCATTTAGCATATAACAACTTTACATGACTTGGAAAACATACATAATAGAAATCACAAGGAACATTTAGATGAAAGGTTGCACTAATATTAAAAGCTACAAGTCAGCAGAATCTAGTTCATAAAACCTAAAGTACAATCACTGGTCTATCACAATGGGACTTCGGTATACCCTAAATTAATAAACTGGTCACATATTTCTTTCAAGATTTACAACAGCCTGGAAACATTATGCAAGTTGTAGTGCAGACAAAAATCAATACCTGGCTGATGCCAAGTATTTGCCTCACACACTTGTGAGGACACTTATAGACATAATGCATTCTCAGACAAAAATGTCCTCGCAAGAATTGTATTTGAATAGTGCGCACACACACACACACACACACACACACACACACACAAATAAGTCCCTCACCGATGCCCATTGTTGCACCTTACGTCCTTGAAATGCAGGGCGGGGACACCCACAAATAATAATCAGAAAGCTAATTCTGTCTCCCACACAATGAGCCTGCTGTCGACTGACTTCGGGGTATTTTGGGCAACTTACGGCTAGCTTACACTGTCATCTCAAAGCACTTTTAGCGTCAAATCAAATGTAATGTGGTTTACTAAACAAAATAATTACGCCTGGGCAGTAACCCTAGTGATCCAAAGTTAAAAGGATTTGAGTGTTAAACTTTAAGCCATTTCATCCAGACGTTAGCTAGCAGGCTGACAGGCTCCTAGCTAGTTAACTTAGCTCTCTGGACTTTAACACTTAAAGCACAGACGAGTTGGAGAACAATTTTCTTAAACATTGTAGCGGTAGGCTTTTAACTTATTAGCGGGAAGCAGTAGGAGATTGAAACTGTAGAAGGAAAGTGCTATTACACTTTAAAACTAGACGACAGCTAAGAAAATGTTATGAGTAACGTTACTGTAAACTGGAGCCTGACAAGCGCAACACTGGGTTGTCAGTTATCAGCGGCTAGCAGCTCAAACTGCTAGGTAACATACTAGCTCAAATTTATAACAACTTATTTCACTATTAGAACTTTACTCCTTCTAAAACACTAATTCTAACCACGGGTGGAAATAAACCCTCGAGTTTTACGTGTTGCTTTATTTAATGAGGTACCACAGTTAGCGCTGATAACGCTAACGTAACATGGCAACGTTAGCATTAGCTAACGGCCGTTATGATCAATTCCGTAAAGCCGGACATCACGAAAAAGCTCAGGTTTGACATCTTACGTACGCCAGCAGGTGACATCGGGAAAACATCCAGCGCTAATTCAACACAACACCCCAAAGGAAAAATGTCCTCCTTACCTCATCTTGTCTCCCCCTCTCACGACGACAGACAGTCGCTTTCTGTGAAGCGCTGCCTCGATGCAGGAAGTGTCTGCAGACGTAGCAACGGCAGCTCTGAGCGGCGGAGGGGAAATCCAATGACGATAAGGAAAACATTGAAACACCCTCTGAC
>OMLM01002260.1:71172-90679 GCA_900302695.1 Helostoma temminkii | reverse complement strand
CCCCCCCAGAACAACCATTACCAATATTAATACAATAACTGGTGGGATGTGTTTTATTTCAATCTCTGGAAAGTTTGCTCTACACACATCCCAGTGGTATTCTGTCAGCCAGTATCTAAACCTCTGCTTAAAGTTATTGTACATATACAAAAACATTTGCCACATTATGCATTTGGGAGAGTATGTAAATCTGTCCAATGACACTCCAAAGACCATTCATTTTGTACAGTCAATCTTTTATTTGTATCAGATTGCATGGAAAAAAAATGACAGACTAGTTCTTGTAACCACGGCTGGCTCTGCGACCACGGGCTCTTTCGAACTTCCTGCCCTTGGAGCGGATGTAGGGCCTGGAAAAGATAAGACCAAGCAGATCGTTATAAAATGATGGTACCGTTAGTCACTTTATGACTAAAGTAAGCAGACAGTAGTGTTTGGATGTTTTATACAGCAGTATTACATTACAAAAACAAAACGATAAGATATTTTAAAGATAGAAACAGTTAAACACAAAATCACCCAATCATCAGTATCAGTAATTATTGGTTCAAGCTTCTACAAAATTCTGCAGCAACGGGTTTCTTAAGCTTAAAAATCAACAGCAATAACTCATAATAGATATCCAAAACCTGTGAAAAGAATATATTTGGCAGATGTATCTGAATTAAAACGTCTGAAGAACTGAGATCTGAATATTCGGTTGATATGTCATGTTTTTATGGGTGAAGCGCCAGAGTTCAACAGAACAACGTGGCAACAGGTTTCCTCCAACAAGCTACACCTGTGCCACGACAGGTACTGTATATTATACTGCCAGAATAGAACGTATGCTAAATAACACTAGCCTATTGATATTAACTGCTAAACAGTATGATTGGTGCATTCAACCATCAGCAGAGTACAAGTTCCCAGCTGAAACGTTTCTGTAAGAGCTGCCACTTTATTCTTTTTAACGAGAAAAAACGGGAGAAAAAGAATAAGGGCAGGAGGTGGAAGAGAAGCAGAGACCACAACTGATGGAGAATGCATCAGAAATACTGTTTGAGGGCTAAATATGCAGTGACTAAGTTTGTCTAATGTGCAAATGTAAGACAAAACATTTTAAAACAGATTTCTCCTTCAGGCCTATGTAGTAACCTGGCGTCACACAGAAAAGTATTCCTGACACAGAGCATCTTATTTAACAACATGACCAACACATTAACTGTTCACATACTTGGTGTGGCTGTGAGGGGTTCCAGGAGCCTTTCCAAAGTGCCTGTACACCTCTCTTCCTTTGCGGGGTCCTGGAGAACAGGCAAATATAACAGATTATGACATGTCGCAAATATTCTGCAGATGGTTTAGTATTACTATCTGAAAAGTTAAACACAACCCTTAATATCTGAAATGCAGCTTCCATTCATGGGTCGTCAAAAGCATAAATAGCAATACATTGCATTTCAAGACATTTTGTGTGTGTACCAAAGATTTCATTAAATTTACTATCAAGTAGCATAAATTATGTTGTGCTTAACCTCAAGGAAAACATGAACATTAAGATTACAGTTCATATAGTTTAAAGAGACATCTCTAGTAATTTACAGAACACTACAGCCAAATGACTACTCAACATGATACGTGCCCGTGTTGGCAGCAGTTTTTAGCATTTGGCAATATTCAAAGTTCAAGTTTCAAGTGAAATTTGTCAAAGTTCAACACTGACATTTGGTTTTCTACTCTTGACAAATGCAACATAAATGTCCACAAAGCCTGCATGTGATATATAACCTACTGTCAATAAAGCCATACTGAACACATTAAAAGACATGTTTCTACTCAAGTGCAGAAATATCCTCCATCCAGCTGTACATTACAGTTTGGCAGCTGTGTTATTTACATCCTTACAGGCACCTCAACAGCAGTGTTAAATTACAATAGTAATACAGACAAATGGCATCTCTTTTCCTGAGAGGAAGCAAAAAAACATTTGGTTTATTTCTTACACCTGTCTGAACCATGAGTGAGATCTAACATAAGTAACCAAAATGGCTGCTCAGCTCTATATACTACAGGACCACATTGGTCTTGATGTCAATGTCACTCTACAGAAACTGCATCATATTATTGTCTAATAAAAAAATCTACACGTTACCTGACAGCAGAACTGTGCCATGTCCTTTGGGAGTAGCCAAAGCCAACTGGTCAAAGGTCATCACCTGACCGCCTGCCTTCAGGATTCTGCGGCGAGCACCATCAGTTACCCTCAGAGCGCAGATCTGTGGAACAAACACGATATGAAGTAAGAGGTGACAACAACCTCAAAACACTGGGGGTTAGATCCTACATGAACTGACTGATCTTCCACAGTAGTAGGGAGGGTTTGACACTCCATAAAGGAGATGTTACCTTGAGCTTGGGGATATCCTGAATCCTCACATCATCAGTCACTGATCCAACAACAACTGCGATTCTGTTCTCACGACCAGGCAGCTTCATTTTACGGATCTGGGGGAAAATAAATAAATAAATGAATCAGATATGCATCAACTGTAGACTAGGAACATTACAAGAGCAGATACATCAGTGCTAAGTGATAAAATTCTGATAACATGACGGTACTTGTTGCTGACGACAAATAAATGTAGTTACTCTACATTAAAATGAGGATACATTTTCGGGATCTGGGGCCAATTTAAATCACAGCTTCTTTATTAAAACCCAGAATGACCAGACATCACACACAAATGCACCAATCTAACTTTATCTGTATCAGGCTATTATTCATTTCAAATACTGGTCTGACAATGACTCTTGTCTTATCCCAATTTTATATATTTACTTCACATAACTCACTAATTCATTCTTATGTGATGCTGTGAATCCAGAAGCAAAGTTGCTTGCTCTGTGAGATTAAGTAAATCAAACTCACAAGACTGTCAAACTGACAAAGACTGTTTGATACAGATTGGTTACAATGACTCACATTTTATTCCAGTCAATCAAATCATTCAGTTCCTAAAAACAGTCTAAAACCTTTGCCTACACAGGCCTGAAAAGTATACTTTACGAGAAAAGTTCCAAATAGGATGGCATGCTACATCCTACACTCAGATTTCACCGTAAAACTATCTACCAAGAACACACAGATTTATTAGCAGGGGTTCAGATGAGAGACATTATACTGACCAGGCGGGAGATGGAGATGGGAGGCCTGTTGGTCCTGCTCATGAAGAGCCTCCTCAGGACAACCTTGTTGAAGGGGGCATTTGAGCGGCGGGCCAGGAACCTGTACAACTGTAAGAACCCAGCAAGTTAGACAGGTATATTATGTATAACACAGATTTAGAAGTCACCAACTCAGAGTATTGAGCAAAGATAAACAATAAATAAATAAAACAATATGCAAACATGACTTACCTTGACCAGGAGCCTCAGATAGATATCCTGGCTCTTTGGCTCTTTCCTGTGCACCTTACGGTCCTTGTTGTGTCTGATGTCAACTCCCTTAAAAAGAGAACATGTTAATACCAGAACAAACAAAAACACTTAACATGCAGCAGCTTTAAGATTCATGTAAACTTTGTAAAGAAACACCTTACAACCAAACACCACTGCTCACTGTATCGAACAATGACATACCAAGCTTGTTAAATAACGTTACTATAAAACACAACTTAATAAAATAAACATCAAACTCACATTAACAACCAGCTTAGTATTTATCACAGACCGGTTTACACGTTGACACTACAGCTAGCTTAACTGCTATCACTGTCGACACTGGCATCAACCTTACAGTTTTAAGTGTGTTTGGTTTCAACTTTTGCGAACACACGTAAACTCTGGGCAAACGTAATATATGTTTACATATAAAAATCCGCATTTTGAACCACTTTCAGTAATCGTCTGTGATCAGGCGTGAGGCGACTGCTCGCACCGCACTAATGTCGGCACCGATAAGGACAAGCTAATATGAATTACAAGCCCAAAATACACGAAATCATGACAACACTGCAACGTAAATCGTGTTTAGAAGCAATACATGTTTCCATTATTAAAAGAAGATTATTTAATTTAGAGGATGGCCGTGGATATTCAAGCTGTCGTGCTTTAGAAATTTCTACTAGCGGTACCTACCATCTTGGACTCAGAGCGAAAAGGGAAAAGGAAGAGCCGAGGTCTCGCGATAAACAGTGCTTTGAAATCTCGGGGCGCTGATTGGCTACTGACTCTGCGCTTCCTGCAGAACGACGTCAAGAAACAACAGTGAGGATTCAGGATGCTGCCTCCAGTGGAAGAAACACAGAGACAGGTTCATTGATGACAACCACCTGCTGGAAAAACACACATTCTACATATTATAACTATGTTTTCCATTTATCATGTGCTATTTTGTATATCTATATATTTATTATTGTTCTATTATGTAATTCTAATACGTTTATATACCCTCAGTACACTTTAAATTGCCTATATCATAAACATTATAAATTAACATCTGATTAAAAAAGAAAATATTTTCAGAAAATCATCAAGTAAGCATATTCTGGTAATTAACATCCATTGTCTTTTAACAATAAAAAATAAATGGTGCCAACATTTCAGTGTTTTTATATAAGGGTTGTTTTTATTGTTTATTGATAGGGGTCATACAGATAAACATTGTTAAATAGAAGTAAGTAGCAACAGATGTAAAGAATAAAGACAAACAAAACCAACATATGTACATATGTAAAGTATTAATCAAATATCCTGCAAAATAACAGTATGTTGTTTCTCAGTACTTTAAGAGTATCAGCAGAAGTAAATTAGTTATATCATTGTCTCATTCACTTACATACATGACTGTCTTCAGGAAACTGGGAGGTTAAATAAGATTAAAATTCATCACAGCTGAACAACATGTGGGCTGATCAGCTAATCACCACTATTTAATAAGCCTGATCTGTTGTTGTTGTCTTATAAAAATTTGCTTCGTGCGGCTCCGGGTTTTTATTCGAGTGTGTGGCCACGTTGGTGTCTAAGGTGACACAGGAAGATTGTGAAAGTCAAAGCAATGCCTCCTAGAAACACTGTGCGAGCCACAGGGGGCACCAACGTGAAGTTCACTGCCTGAGATGATGGAAGAGATGAAGATATGTCACTCTACAACGGTGCATGTACAGCATGTGTGCATTTCTGTGAATCTGGGTGTACATATGAGAATATCTCACCTGCATTGTCGACCAATATACTACTCCAGTCTAAACAGAAAACAGACAGAAGTTAGAGGGAGATTATTTTTGGCAAAGACAATGTTTCACTGTGTCATGTACCTTGTAAGACGTCCAGAAATTCTGTCTCCAATCTTGAAGCAGATCTTCTTTGTTTTCTAGCAAACTTAAACCTAAAAGGCAAAACAGTTTTACTGAATCTTGGCTGGAACCATTGTTACAAACATATTTTGTGTGGACCACAGACAAAATATACACAAGCACTAGACAGTTTTGTCAATGATCTGGTTGTTGACAGCCGATATCCTGCTTGTTTTCCAACTATCTCTGCTTTACCCACTGCTGAATACCTGGATCAGGGGTGTTCAGTAACTCAGAAGATGAACAATAACAATTTACTTAGCTTGGATGGAACAATACGTACTTTAAAAAATAGTAGTCTGCATCGTGGAGGCTGTCTATATTTTGTTAATGGCAGCTAACTACTGGGAGCATACAGCAGTGATGGTGACCTGACTTGTAAAAGACTGTCACATTCAGGGGACATATCAGCTCAGCTCTGCTACAGGGGATGTTGAAGGTTATTTGTACTTTGTACTCCTCACTGTGTATTCACAGTTGAATGTCTGTGCAGATACTGAACTTTACAGAAGAAACTGTTTTCACCGGGGTGACTGGACTTGATATCACCCATGTTTTCTTTTTATTTTGAAAACCTCTGAAGCATCTTTTAGGGAAAATGTGTCCTTAAGATTGTCTCCATTCTCCATTAAAATATAAAACCAAACAGAGCCACACATACTGTGGTTATTAAGAATAAGCACAACAAAAGTGTTCACTCTAAGACACTTACCAATATAAAAAGCACTGATAGTGAGAGGAGCTGCAATCAGCTGATCCACCACAACTTTTCCTGTCACTGTCTTTATCCCGGCTCCTGGCAGCATCCTCTCCAGTCCTCTGAGCCAGTGATAGTTAAAGTTTGCATGAAAAAAGAAACCAACAGTTGCCACTCGAGCTGTCTGACGCCAGTCGATCCCAGATGAGTCCTCTGATGTGGATCCTGTGGCAGGTTTCCCACCCAGCACGCTCTGCTGTATGAGATCAGCTGAGGCGAACAGTGTTGTGTATCCCAGGACATTACTGATGTAGGGATGGGCCTTGAACATAGCCCAGGCTCGGTTCATGGTGACAAATCTGATGAAAGAAGATTAAAATTAATTCACTGTTAAGCCACTGGGTGTCACTGCCTTACAAATGCTTTGTAAAGTGATGAAAGATTAAATACCGGAAATGATAATTACTGTTTATTGAACCACCATAACTTATGGCTTTTATCCAAATATACGTCAAACCTACCTTTCAGCATATGAACACAAGCTTGTGTCTGAATGAGTTGGACAAGAAGGAGGAGCCGAGGTGAGGGTCGAAGTTCAGCCACTGTTGCAGAAAATGAGTGATAAGAGCTTTATCAGCTTTTGGAAGAATCTGAGAAAATAACATGTGTGAGCGTTGTTAAAGAAGTGACCAACAAGGTAATAATAAGCAGACAACATAGTGGTGTGAAGAAACTCAGCCTTTGTGTAGATGTGATACAACTGGTAGAAAACTCCTAGGGCGCTGGATTTAAACCCATTGTTTATCTGACACACTGAGGGTTCTCATTCGCTGTCATGTTAATAAAAGTCACTTAACATGTAGAGCAGTAAATGTCACATACCTCCAGTTTTCCATTTGAGATAAGTTTTGGCGTTGAGACCACATGAGAACGTTCACTATGCAGCTCTTTGGTCAGGAGCACATGTGTTGTCACTATAAATAGACACCACTCCTGCAGCAGTGCTTCCCTCCTGAGTAATGGGCAGTGTTAATTTTATAAAAGCAAAAAAAAGCAGTAAGTTGAGTTTTCAAAGAGACAGAAAAGCGTGAAACTGCCCCAATAGCATAAAAAAAAATAAGTAGATGAGGCATGTTAGTAGTTTGCCTGTCACAGTTATGGAGAGAGTCCATCCAGAAGCATGCAGTCCCATTCTATAGGCTATACCTAAAAAAATAAAATAAAATAAAAACATCTGCAGTCAAAGCTTCAACAAGAAAATCAGGTAAGATAATATTTTTCACTATCACACTGACAATGCTGGATTTATTTAAGTCATCCAATAAACAGACAGACAGAAAATTAAGTACTGTATTCCAAAACTGCAGGAGAAGCAAGGACTTAATACTTTCAGTAGAAAACTGACACTGACAAGTTCAGATTATTATGTTTGACTGTAATTCATAAAAGTGGATGATTTACTTGCATCAAGATGCTGGGTTGCTACACTGTGCTTACAGGATGTCTGTCATGTGCAACTGTAGGCAATGTGATAATGTCACGTTTCAGATTTGAAAACCAAACAAAAAACATAAAAAAATAAAAAAATTAAATCCCTGGAAAACCATGCAAAAACAATAAAACGCTTACAAGAGAAAAATCAACCTCGAGTGAAAGTGAAGAAGACGGTAATTTAAACTCATAGCAAAATGTAAAAATAAAAATGTAAAAGAGAAGATAAAAACTGCCGTACACTTGTTTTATTTTAGCTTTGTGGAAGGGACAGCCTTTTCACCCACCTGCTGCCATAGATATGTAAAACTCTGTACTTGGAAGGTGGACTATTGAATTGCAAAGGTCAATTAAAGTCACTAGCAACCATCTTAGCTCTTCCCTCTGAGAATGTGATAATTAGGGCCAGAGTTTAAGCTGATCAATTAAGGGCTTGTTAACTGCCTCAACTGGTGTGTTTGTGTCTCCCAGTATTTAACAAGCTGCCTTTAGTGTTGCACACAATGGAGACGTGTGCCCACATCTCCACGAGTGGTTGACTTCTCAGATAATTGCCTCTTTCTTTTCAGAGCCTCTCGTCTTGTCTCACTTCCTCTATCAGTTTGTCAAGTTGAGTCCCATTCACACTGCTGGAAAAAAAAAAGGGACTTGTGCATTTGCGTTGAGCACTGATGTCACTTGACTTAATTTGTGCACATAGACCCACAATACAAGCGCAAACATACATCACCAATTAAATTACCACACCTCTCTCCGAAGCAGCCTCCTTCCTCGGTCCTCACAGCAGTTTGAGGAAACATACAGAGGCAGGCTGATCAAGAGGAAGGTAAGAACTGTTTACTGGTTGTCTTTTTTATACAGCTAAACAGTAGTCAAGACTAAACATCAGTCACAGTATGTGTTTAATTACCAGTTCTTACTTTAACAGTAATTATCAGGAGAGGGAAAAGAAGATGCTTAAGGAAGATAGCTCCCGTCATTGCTGTGTTACAGTATTATGAATGTATCATTAGATTACTATTGCAATTTATGTGTTACTCAGATACTGCACTGTTGGGTAAAATAAGCTGTGGCAATGTATTTTATTGTATAAATGGATCATAGGCTTTATACTAACCTTCATCTGCAGATTAACTAATAACTACAGCTCTGGAATAAATGTAATAGAATAAAAAGTACATTAGCCTTTGAAATGTAAAATATAAAGTAAGTAATCAGATACTTTACTGAAAGTAGTAGAAAGTAGTATTTCCTCAACATTTTCCATACTGTGATTTATTAATATCCCTTTGTCTCGTTACCTCCTTTCTTTCATTACCTCTTCTTTTCAGCCATGCGACCATCCATTTCTGTGACTCTGGAGCCCGGGTCAGAACGAGGGGCTCCCTGGGGTCGTGACCTCTACACTTTTGTAACTTCAGCAGCAGGTCACATGATGAGGACTCTGCAGAAACCTCGGAAGAACCGGCCGTCCAAACGGCAGGTCAACCATCGCCGTTTTCTGCACAATATGATTCAGAGGTCAGTTATCAGAGAGACACTTAAATTACATGATATTAAAATCTAAAACTGTTTGCTCCTGGCAGAAACTTGAGGCTAAGTTAACCAGCTGCTGACTAGCTTCACACATGTGTGGCAAAGATCTTCCAATGTAACTCCTGACAAGCATTTCCCAAACTATTCCTTTAAAAGGACCCAAAAGACTGGGAACCACTTTATTATGGTATTTTAGCAAGTATCAATATTTCATATTTTCTGTTATTTGTTTCTCTCAACAGAAAGTTTGCAGACATAGAGGCAGCGAACCACCGGCTAGCGTCTGCTCTTTATTTCAAGGAGGAGGGAAAAAATACATCTTCTTTGCAGTCACAGAAGCCAGAGCCACCCGAGCAGTTAGACAGTCCGTCCCAAAACAGCCATCAACAAGCAGAGAAATGCAGCGTTTACAAAGATGCAGATGGGACCTCAAAGCCTTCAAGCGACATCTCTGTTGCATCGCATCAAACTGAGGTCAGTGAAAAGAAGCAGCTTAACTTGGGACATCTTTGGAAACGTCATCCTAAATCACAGTCCACCACCTGCACCACTAGAAAGAATAACCACAGCAGGGGGAGGCAGAAAAGGGGGAATGAGAAACGCCAACTGGTTGAATTCACATTCATGAGTTCCCCAAGGAGCATAGACTCTTACCATGAGGCAGAGGTCTTTGATACTGGGCATCATGAAGACGATAACTCACTAAAGCCGACCAGTAACCTCTCTGAACACACTCAAACTGCTCTGCAGGACTCTGGTTTCATCCAAAATGTAGACACATCTCCATCATTCTCACCAGCTCTCTCTCCACTGTCTCTTGACTCTTACGACTTTTCAATCCAAATGTTCACAGACATCTTGGCCTGTACACATCCTCAGAAGAGCATCTCTGACATTGCAGAGAATCAGTGGACGGATATAATGGATCTGTTCAGCGGTGGCAACGGTGACGTGGGAGGCTTTACGGATATAGAACCTTATTTTGAAAATTTCTGTTCATGCCAAGGTAATGCAGGGCAGGAGGTTCGTACAGATGAATTTACCTTTCCAGATCAGTCAGAGAGTTTGACAGAAAGGATGTGGAACAACAGATCTGAGTCGGAGGAGCTTCACTGTGAGGCAGGTGAGCACAGCTATGTAAATGCTTATAGCTGTCATGGAGATCAGGGACTGAGTATAAACCACACTGCAGAGACACAGTTCATTAATTATAAACCACCTCAAAGTTCAGAAATCGTCCAAAACCAGTTGCACAGATCGATCAACTATCACTACAACGTATCAGAGCTGCAGACGTGCCAGCATCCACAGGAGGAGAGTCACTGTATGCTGGGAAACTGTGAAAATCATTTGAATTTTACACCATTTGAGGGTGTTGCTCAGTCATTCTCTGCCCCCCTGCGTAATCCTGAGCAGCGTCCCACACCGACGCTACCACGCGAGGACGACTGGCTGTTCACAGATATCCTGAAAGACAGGACGTCACCTGGCTGCTAGGAAAAAAGGTCTGTTTGAATCCGCGTGAAACAAGTCTTGGGCCATGAATCAGGCAAAAAATGCCGGCTCTCCAACTGTGAATGCTGACTGAGGAAGGACATGGTATCTTCCATGGTTTATAAGTGAGCAAAAAAAGAAATCAGTTACATATCTGTTCTTTCTTTCTTTGTTCTTAAAAGATCAGTTTTTAGCATCTACCCTGCCAGTTGTTGGACATTTATGGTTGAATCTCAAGGATATCACTACTGTGATATTAGAAATTATGAGTATGTCATAGATTTGACCTTTAGTTTACTGAAAACAAGCTGAAGTAGCCATCATTTGTGTTTTCCATAACATCATTTATCCAGAAGGTGCAGAGTTATTTCCAGTTTCTTATAAATGAATATATATATATATAAATTCTCTGAGTTGACTTTGCCCTTGTTTTTTTTACAGAACTAATTTTGTATTTAATGACATAACATATACATCTACAAGTTACTTATGAGTCTTCTAATTAGGGAGGGTCCAGTAAAAAAAAAAAAGAGCTTTTACAACATATAACTGTAAAAAAAAATACAGCTTATGTCAGTCACATGGTCTCTATTCACTACTAAAGTGTTTGTAATTTTCACTGTAATGGGGCACATGTAACAGATAATTCTACATAGAAATGTTGGTAATTACAGTTAATTAGTACAGATTTGCTTGAGACTAAGCATAAATGTGTTTATTTATTGAATCATGCTTCACTGGAAGTAAATATTACACATATATGAATTTAAATTGCTGCTTTTGCACCAAATCTTCAGTGTTTATGTGTTTAAACATTTAACTGTTTTTTGATGTGTGTGAAACTGACTGTGCTTTTATTACTATGGTTTATGTCTTAAGTAAGAAATAAAAATAAATAAATAAATAAAAAGTGATGCCAAATATTTATACCAGGAATTAAAATAATAAATGCTCTGTGAAAGTAAGTCCTGTTTTCTATAGGATGTGTAATTTTTTGTATGTAGGCATCTGCAAAGAAACACACAGACACACAAACATCAAAACCAATGACATATATTAAAGTAACCCCAGTCAGATGTTTTATAATTACAGCGTCATTAACAAAAAAAGGCTAAAACAAAAACATTTCCAAAATGTTTAAAGTTCCATAGTGGCCATCTATAACCAAAGAAAAACACCACCACAGAGCAGCACCGGCACCGTCCCTTGCTACAGGTGAACAGAACTCTTCTGTTCTCGTTCTAGCAGATTTATCCTCCCGATCAGTCGTCATGTTTGATGTTTATAGGACAATTTATTATTATAGTGTTTAGAGTGACAGATGACATGTGATGCCAGCTCATTTGGTTTGATGCTGTGTCAGGCTCTTACAACCTGGCAAAGCAAACATAATGTGTTTATCTCCACTGGTGTTGTGCAAAGTGCAGCTTTTACACAATATCTTAAAAACGCAGCTTCAAACAAAATTCTTTGCATATTGCTAAATTAAAATAATTCTATTTAAGTGTGAATCACGGCAAACCTGCCAGTGCAGAAAAAAGCTGAAAACATGGATACACCTCGGACATCACGTCTGCTGAGTACTATAGACACTTATTGTTCGTTTAAACAGAAGGGAAAATAGGGAGTAGTAATGGCAACCCTGGTTACCGAAATATACTGTACTGTTGTGTGCGTAATCAACAGCAAACACCAAAAGGATCATTAGCTGTTGGCCATACATAGATTTTAAAAGCAACACAATCTATATCTTTCTTTAGTTTTAACTGAAGGCTAAAGCACCAGTGACATTCCTCTAAGTTCAGCAGCATGTCTCACTTCAGTTCTTTGGGAAATGTGCTTAATCGTTTTATTGTCAAGAGTTAAACAAGAAGTTTGAAACCATTTATATGTTTCTATGCTAGTTAGCTCAATTAGCTTAGCTTAGCATAAACGCCACAAACAGTAGAAAGGGCGGGTCTAACCCCTACCAGCACCTCTAAAACCCAATAAATTAATACATTACATTTTGCTTTTTTAATCACAACCTTGTCATTTAGAGACTTTGTTTTTTTTGAAATAAATAGATGAATTATAACAAGCTTTAGAGGTGTTGGTGGTGGATTTTATCCCTCCCTGTTTACAGTTTTTATGCAGAGCTAAGCTAATTGACTGTAGCTTCATATTTACTGTACAGATGTATTGATTTTCTCATGTAACTCTCACAAGACAAAGAATAAGCATATTTCTCACAATCTCTCAAAAAGGTTCCTTGTCTGCCACAAAGCTGCAACACACAAACAAGTGTTGAAGAAAGTCAGAAACAAAAATAAGATACAGAAAAACCATATCTGTTAAACGATAAATAAAATGTGGTGGGAAATTTTTTGATATCTTTAAAACCAGATCACACAGCCGGGTTATTGTGTTTTGCTTTCACCACACACGTCAGTTGAGTTTTGATAGCTAGGGTAAAACGGTTTACTTTTTCTTTTATTTTCATAAAAACGAATTCCACAGAGTCTCCATTGTCATTTTTTTATCTAACTCTACTGCTTAGTTTTTCTATATTCATCTACAGAGGAGATGTGAGCAGAGACTGAGTTTCTTCTACGCAGGAAATCATCCAGCAAAAAACCTAACCAGACTCTACTGCTCTATTCTAAAGCTACGCTACATTTACTACAAATTGAAGTCCCTTTTTCTCATCCATACGCCCATCTTTTGGTTAAACACAAAAGCTTTGTTTGATCAATAATTTACACCAGTAAAAATTAAAATGACAATGTACAAGATGCTTGACAAAATAAAATCTGATGTGTTTCGATCTAAAACGACAAAAAGTGATTAAAGTATATACGTTGCTGTGAATGTCCAGGCTGACATCGACAGATGACAGCCAAACAGAAAAGAATCATCAATCAATAACTTAAGCTCATATTTAATATCAATATACAAACTTCTGAAGCAATATGTTAAGATTCAGTTAAAGAAACTATGTATCACTACCTACGGCACTGTCTAACATCATACTGTTTCTAAACTATGAAAAAATCCTTTATTGTTAGATACAACCTAAATGCAGCGAGTGTGACTGAATGCTGGCTGCTTTTTATGGAACTACAATTGTGACTGATGTGATATGAAAATGGGATCGAAAGGTCATGGAACTTAATGATTCCCAGTTTCTAGGAAGTTTCGAAAGTTTGATTAAATATTCATTATTACTTGTCATCTGTCTTTTACTAACTCAACTAAAATGTCTCATTCATATTGTTTTCATGCTGTAGTGTCCTTCACTGCTTTTTTTCAGTTTTCTAGATCATTTTATTTTTGTAGTTTAAAAAGTTAACTGACGTATAAAGATGTCAGAAATTACATTTTCATGTAGCACGTGTCATACAGTAGGTGAAATTCTCTGTTCAATGTGTGTATTTGACATTTCTGTGTTTTTATGTAACATTATTACAGATTGTCGTAACACCTTTGACAGGTACTTGTCACTTTGTAAAATCAGATTGCATTTTTTTCTTCATCAAAGAATTAAACATGGCTTAGTTTTGAAATACCTCCTAATAGAAAAGACATTGTCATCATAAGGTTTTCTGCTCTCTGTACTGTACAGCATCATAACATTACTTAATAATAATTCACTTTTCCCTTGGAACTCTGGGAGTTCAGTTTCTCAGAAGTGCATTACAGAGCTGTAATGTAATGTAGAAATCTTTGTGTTGCTTTTGTTGTTTGTTTTATGTCTATTATGAAATAAAAATTAATGCATGTTGCCTCTTTGTAAAATATTATTTTTTACAAGTTGGAAAAAAAAAAGGCAAAACATTAAATAGCATCAATAAGTCAGTGAGGTTTTTTTTATAGTTGATTTATGCACCCTAAATGTTTACTTTAATAACCTACAGCATTTTCTGTTCTGTCCACATGTCACTCTTTCACCCCTGAGTAGTCCAGGTTGTGAGAGGCAGATGCGTGTGTGTTTGTGTTACATGTGTAATTGAGTCTATATGTGTGTCACTCTGTGTTGTTGACGTTGTAGGATGGTGGAGGATCCAGACTGTGTTCATAAGAAGGAGTCGGGGTCTCTGGGAGTCCAGAGGAGGGGGTCGGCGAGATAGAAGGCTCCTCAGGATCAGAGCACTCCAGCGAGAGGTCGTCGAGCAACGCTCTGCGTCCACGCACCATTAGGGGCACCGGGGCACGCCTGGACAAAAAGACAGTTATCATGATTTTTACCCACAAAACTACTGTATGTTATTCAATGCTATTAATATGTACAGAGAGAGAGACAGAGAGAGAGAGAGTGAGAGAGAGAGAGAGAGAGAGAGAGTGCGAGAGCAAGAGAGAGAAAATGACAAAGAGATAGAGAGAAGAGAAAAGGTTGATGAAAACAAATAAGCATTTTTCCACGAACAGAACTACTCTTAATAAATAGAGATGAAATGCACGAACAAAGAGATTGAGAAATATTCAAAACATGTACTATATATGAGCAGTAAGCCTCCACATTTCCACAAACATAAACATACACACAGTAATAAAATAATAAAATAACACACACAGTAACCTACTTATCTGGTCTCCATTCAGGGATGCTGAGTGTTGGTATGACGCAGACAGATGGACAGTGAATCACAGTTAGATGGACACAAATGGTTGCAACGAAAGAGCAAAGCAAAAAATAATAATTTCAAGTTAATGGGGAGTTAAAAACAACAAAAACAACAACAACAACTGATGAACATTCGTGCACAGAAAATACATGCACACACACGCTCACACACACATTTGCTTACCTGAGCTGACTGCGGAGGGAGCTGATCTCTCTTGTCATGGTCTGGCTGCTGTCGCTGAGCTCCTCCAGCTCTCTCTGCAGCTTCCTCTTCTGGGCATTGGAGCGAGAGTTCTCCTCCTCCACTTCCTCCAGCTGTCTCTTCAGCTGCTTCAGGCGGGCCATCGACTTATCCAGCTGCAGAAAAGTGGGTGGAGAGGAGTAAGCGAAGGTTAGAGATGAAGGGGAGCAGGGCAGTGTGTTGCAGAGGTGAGATCGGAATAAAGAGGGCAACGAGAAGAATGAGAAGGGTGCATATGTATAAAAACAAAAGATTAATCTGGGAACAGGAGCACTGATAGGGATCAGGAGTCAGATTAAACCTGGCAGATTATCACCAATGATGTTTTGGGAGTAGAGTCAGTGTCTCTGTGACTGAAGGATTAATTTTTTTGGAGCGCAATACATTCTACCTTCTCACTGAACACACAGATGCCGGGTGGGATTAGGATTAGATTGGACCGAGTAGGATAAGTCACTCATTTTAGGATGATGTTTCAACACTCTCTTTGTGCCCTGGGGCACAATTAGAAAAGCAAGCTTAGCTGCCCTGACCCCCATTACTTGATTATTTAATGTTCTGTTATGTGACTCACATTAACTCATAAAATCAGGACAGTGTTCATTCTCTCACCTGTTCTCTGTACTGGTCTGCGTGTCGCCTCTCGTCCTCTGCCTGCATCATCACCTCCTTCAGTTTCTTCTCTGTCTTTCGTACCAGTTTGTTAGCGATGGCTCGTTCCCTGAGAACATGAAAGGTCGTTGTAAGATGCTGTACCAGCTGCACCAAGCAATTAAAGACATGTATCTTTCTATTACTGCTACCTGTTATGTTCTTTAGTTTAGGTGCATTCTGATAGAATAAAGCTTGAAAATGGTCTTGTATTATATCATCAGCTATTTAAATTTGCAGCTGTTGCCTACTGAAAAGAAATAAAATTTACACTAGCCTGTTATTAATTTATTTTGCTTTGTTGTGGATATGTCAACCATTTGAGTTACAATAATAAAAGAATGTTATAGATTTGGAATGTAACCAATATACTGTAGGAAAACATTTGTATATGTAACATTTTTTTTCACGTCCATTCTCATTGTTTACTTCATATTTTAAAGAGTAATCAAAAACAGTAAGTAAACAGTGACAATCAACATTATGAAGTAATTTTAAAGGGGATTTATTCTAATGTGTAAATGCATGTGTGTCTGTTTCACTCACTGTCTCTCCTGTTCTAGCTGCTCCTCCATTGACTCTATCTTTGCCTCCAGGGCGGTGACACTGAGCCTGTGCTTGCCCCTTACTGCTCCCTCCATCTCCCCAAGCCGAGCCTTCAGCTCCTTGTTCTGCTTCTCTAGCTGCTCTCGAGCTGCCTCCGCCTTCTGTGCCAGAGTCCTCTCGCCCTGCAGCTGCACCGTCATAGTCTCCATCTGGACCACAAGCAGAGTGAAGATAACAATGTGTGTTTACAAGCGTTTCTGTGGATGCAGAAAAGTTGGAGTGGTGTGTGTGTGTGCAGTTACATCTGCTGTACCTGGAGAGTACTCTTCCTATGTCTGTCTGCTAACAGTTCACAGTTAGTCTGTTCTTCCTCCAACTCCTCTTCTAGTTGACTGACCCGTGCCTCCAACCTTCGCTTCTCCTCGATTAATGCAGCTCTGAAACATACATATAAACATAAAATTTATGTAGGAGAAACACAGGTCCACATGTGTCAGAACACTGTTTCACATAATATATCAGTAGTAAAAAGATACTAACTTTCCAGAACTGCTGTTGACCATCTCATCAGCCATCTCATCTCTTTCCTGCTGAGCCTGTCTCCTCTGTCTCTCTGATACAGACAACTCCTACACAGAGAAGTGCATCCAGAGTGTCACTGACAACATTAATCCCCATATTAAATGTATTTTATCTTAGTATCTCTGCTGCTTATGACACGGACCTCAGTGAGCTGCAGGACTTCTGCCTCCAGAGTTTGGATTTTCTTCTCACTGTCTTTCGACTGTGTTATCACCTCTTCTCTAGCCAACTTGGTTTCATCCAGCTCGCGAAGAAGTTCCTTTATTTGCCCCTGAGACAAATTAATATAAATATTATATTATTATTATAAAAACATTATTATATTATATTACATACAAACATATGAAATCAATGTTTATGTGTGGGGAAATTTCTGTTTCACCTGGAGCCTTCGTAGCTGCTTCACAGCCTCCTCTTTGCCACGGTTGGCTGTCTCCACCTGGGTCTCAGCTTCCTGGAGCTCAGACTCTAGCTGCTTCTTGGATGACACAGCTTGAGATCGCTGACCCCTCTCTTCTTCTAGCTGGATCTCCAACTCTCTCAACTGCAAAAGAGGACATGAGAACATTTTGAGTGATTGGCAGAATGAAACTGCGTTGACACCTCCTAATTTCCTCTTTCCCTCCCCTTTCTACCTGTTTGCTGAGAGCCCTCCTCTTCTCTTCACCCTTCTCTTCATTGCTGCTGATCTCCCGCTCAAACTGAGCCTTAAGCGCCTGCAGGGTGACCTCCAGCCTAAGCCTTGAGTTCTCCGCCTCTGACAGCTCCTCCTCCAGCTCCTGGGTCTGAACCCGCAGGTTCTGGACTTCTGTTTCTAAGTTCCTTCGAGTTCGTTCTAGTTCATGAACCTAAAGCAAGAGCAGATAAGAGGCGGTGACTTAGAGAAGACTGAGAAAGAGAAATAACAAAGTCCCAAGAGGAAAACTCTCAACTTACGTTCTTGCCTACATCATCCTGCTGGTTTACAAGCTGCTCCATTTCCATACGGAGCTGCTTGTTGACCCTCTCTAGCTCCTCATTCTGGTCCTGGGCCTCCTAAATATGGAAACACAGAAGAAGAAGAAGTTTAATCGCAACAATCAGAGATACATAACAAACATTCTTGTATTGTTAGATCTTGATTAGTTTACCTGCAGGGCACGGGACAGTGCTAGGTGTCTGGTTTCCTTCTCTCGGCTGTCTGCTTCTGCTCTGTCCCTCTCCTCTGCCAGTCGAGCGCTCACTGCCTTCTCCTCTGCCAGACACTGAAATGAAAGAAGAAAAAAAACTGAGCTCAGGGATAAGATATTTCAGGTTTATGATCTCAGATTTTTGGAGCTTGGGCATCTGAGCAAACTGATGAGCTTCTAACCTGATCAAACTTCTTCTGCCTCTTCTCCAGGGCAGTGCAGTTCTGCCTCTCCCTCTGCAGGGCCAGCGTCATGTCCTCTATCTCCTCCCTCAGTCGCTCCCTCTGCCTCTCCACGCGCTCCTTCTCCTCCTCCTTCTGGCGCTCCCTCTGGATGGCACTGTCCAGCTCTCTCTGGAGCTTCCTGCGCATCTCTTCTCCACTTTCCACTGCTGCATTCACCTCTTCTGACTGCTTACGAAGTTCTGTCAACTGCAAAGGGAAAACAGCAAGGAGGTTATTAATGTCATGGTATGTTTATTGAAAATTCACAAGGCAAAAACTACCTAACTGATTTTTACATGTTTGATCTACTCTGGATCTTATGACGTATTAAGGAGAGGTGCTGGAACCTGCTTAAAATACGACAAACAGAAGTCTGATATCTGTATGTATGTATCTAGGGTATATTTTTATTGATTTGAATGTTCCGGAATAACGTTATCTGACACCTTCACATATAAGAAGCAGCAGTTTGAGATTGAAATCAGGTGTGTGTGGGTCTCTGAGTTACCTGCTGGGTCTGAGTCTGAATCTGTCGGGTCAGCTCTTTGGCTTTTTCCTCCTCTTCCTCGAGTCTTTCCATCAGCCCGTTCTTCTCCTCCTCCAGTGCTCGTGCCCTTGAGGCTAGAGTCATCTTCTGACGAGTTTCATCCTGCAGCAATTCCTGAGAGAGAGGAAATGTCAAGAGTACGAGTTAGGATTGTAGATTAAAAAGAATTAGTCAGAAACTATGGACGAGGAGAGGAAAAAAAAGTGTGGCTAATGGCTTTAGCCTAAAAAAAAAAATCACACCTATGGCAACTCTGGTGTCTGTGTATTTCAGTTTGTTACCTTTGCATCATTCAGCTGGATCTCCAGGCTGCTAACCTCTTTAGAGAGCCGGAGAGTTTTGGTCTCAGTTGAAGTCAAATTTGCGGAGAGAGACTCAATCTCGCACTGA
>OMLM01002260.1:37100-71152 GCA_900302695.1 Helostoma temminkii | reverse complement strand
AAAAAAAAAAAAAAATCACACCTATGTATTTCAGTTTGTTACCTTTGCATCATTCAGCTGGATCTCCAGGCTGCTAACCTCTTTAGAGAGCCGGAGAGTTTTGGTCTCAGTTGAAGTCAAATTTGCAGAGAGAGACTCAATCTCGCACTGAAAATGACAGAGAAGAATAAATAATTACCAGCTGAAAATACATCGCTTTATTCCAACAATTAAACTATGAATCAGCATGGGTGCCCTTAAATTGTGCTGCACCTGTAGCTTGTGCATTCGTTCCTCCCTCTCCTCTCTCTCTCTCTCAGCCTGAGTCAAACGGGCACTGACTTCCTGCAGCTGACCATCGGCCCTTTTACGACCTCTCTCGCTTTCTGTGCGGCTTGTTTGAAGACTTTTGAGCTCAGCGGTCAAAATCTGCCTCTCTTCCTCCAGCGATGTCTTGGCCTTTTCCAGGGACTGACGTGCCTGAAACAGTGCATAGATGACACAAGGTGAGTGATGGTGCATGCCACAATTTGCATGAGTTTTTAGATATGTGTGTATGTTTCTCGTACTCTTTTGCTGTTGTCCAACTGCTCCTGGAGGTTGTCTAGAGCAGCACTGTGTTTCACTCTGAGTTCTGATAGCTGGACATCATGGCGGCGAGTTTCCTCTTCGACACATCTCTGGAGCTCACTTAATTCTGCCTCTCGACGAGACCTGTACAGACCCAAGATAAAGAGGTCAAAAGAGAAAAGAATATATAATAATTATTTTGTCTAATCCATGACCAAGAAATTTATTTATTCCTCATTCTTAACCTTAGCTCCTGCTGTGCAGCCGTGGTGTCCAAAGTGTCCTCCAGCTCAGTTCTCAAAGCTTCCAGCTCTTCCCCCAGGTCTCGCTTCTGTTTTTCTGCCCTTTCCCTCATCGCTCGTTCATTCTCCACTTCTTCTTTCAGCTCAGACACCTGTGACATGGCCTCTCTCAGTGCCCTCTGAGCTTCAGCACGACGTGCTCCCTCTTCCTCCAACCTGTCAGAAATAGAAAATGCATAAATTTATAGAGAACTGCAATGTGAAAAAAAAGTTTAATTGTTTTCATTTGTGTTATTTTGTTGCCCTGTGTCTCACCGGCCCTGTAAGATGGTGATTTCCTTTTCCTTCTGAGCCAGGCTCCCCCTCAGCTCAGCAGCCAGCATGCCCATGTCTGACAGCTGCTCCTGGGCCTCCGCTGACTCACTCTCCATCCTCCTCTTCCATTTCTCCTGCTCCAGGCGACCCTGCTCCTCACGCTTCAGACGTTCTACACACACGGGTAAAGCACAAAACGATCAGATCAACATTTTTACAGTCAAAACATTCAGACAAAGCTATATCTCAAAGATTCCACCAGTAAAATACTGAAGACAGAATTGAAAGCTTTTATTTTAAAATAGGGTGGTAAGAAAATATAATTCATTATGCATTAATGCTTCACAATTATGGTTAAATTGATACTGATAATCAATTATCAGATAACATTTTAAATAATATTTGACCTGAACATTTTTAAATTGTGAACAATGCTTCAACTTTTTACATAAAAACATTTCAAAGGTAGAAAAATATACATCAGTATCAGCTTCACATTAAACTCAATGCATCTTCTTCAAGCTAAATAAATGTAATATTAATGTAACTATCACATTAAGATGTCACAGGAAGGATTTATGCCTAAATAGAAATAAAAATAAAATTACAGTCACTCATTGCTCAGGACATGTCAGTAGGACATTTACCCTCTAAGTCGGCAATGATAGCCTCCTGTTTGTTCTTGAGCTTGTTCAGACTTTTAGTTTTCTCCTCCTCTTCAGTGAGCTGGTCTGTCACCTCACTCAGACGTTCCTCCAACAGCTTCTTTTCCTGTTCAGAGAAAAATAGCAATGTTGTATAGGATTACTACACATGCATAAAAATATCAACATATGCAACATACATAAAGAACAAGTTTTAATATGATGGTAACCTTGCTGAACCGGTCTTTCTGCTCCACTGCATTGAGCAGATCAGTTTCCAGGCTTTTCACTTTGGTTTCCAAGGTGACCTTCTCCAGCAGGAGGCGCTGTCGGGCACTTTCCTCCTCTTCTAACTGCTCCTCCAGGTCCTGACAAATGCGGAATAGATTTTAGTTGTTACAACAGCAAAAAGGATAAGGCTACAATCAATCTACAAATCCTCTGTTTTTAATATAATCAAAGGATGTATTTCTCTCCTAACCTGTATATTCTGTTGCATCCTCTTCTTCTCATTTGTCAGCTGCACACCTCTCTCCTCTTCTTCCTCCAAACGACTCTCCAGCTCACTCAGAACTTCCTCCAGTTCTTGTTTCCGACTAGCCAACCTTGCCCTCATCTCCTCTGCCTCTGCAAACAGCTCTGCCTCCGCCTGCAGCTGGTCAGCCAGCACAGCTTTCTCTTCTATCAGCTAGAAGGTTGTGTAGAGAAGGACGAATGACAAGCGAGCCACTGATTCATAGTGAAGAGTGTTTTCAGTGTAAGGGGATAGATGGACAGCTCGCAGCAGGTTTGTTTACCTGAGCATGTTTTTTGTCCAGCTCACTGTAATCTTGTTGTACTCTGGTGAGATTGTCTCTGGCCTTCTGGAGCTCAGCTTCTCTGACCTGGATCTCTTCATCCTGCCGAGTCACCTGCAGCAGGGGCTTCACCTGGTAGGCGCAGAACAGAGGTCAGAGGTCAGTGTGGAGGAAAACTACATTCCTGTGATCCCAAATTTCATATAATTTCATGAATTTATGCTATTGTTCATTTGAATGGATCTTACGTCACTGTTTGGATTGATTTTCAACAATTACACTTTATTGCCAGGGTCTAATACCCAATAATATCCAAAAACTAACACCTAGAGCCAGTACTTTAGTTATTCATTGTATTAATGCATAAGATGAAATGTGAACATCCCTACTATGTCCTGTTTAAATAATTAAAATCCTTTATTATATCCTTTGTGTTACTGATCCAAAGGGGAGATTGCTTAATTTAGTTTCATTAGTGTAACTAAAACTATCTAACTAAGTACCTTAGTGAACAGCCGCCACCACTGCCAGTTCCTGAGTTTAAGGTAAGCAGCACAGTTCCTCTGCATCACCCTCAGAGCGCTCAGCTGCTGCTGTTTCTTAAAAAAGGCTCTGAAAAGTAACAGAAACACCACAGTAAATTAACACATGTACAGATATCATCATCAAGTGATTCATAGTGGTAGGGTATACAAACACTTAATAAATGTCCCATATTAGCAGAATTCATGTTGATGTTTGCTCTTTGACAGTTTTCGTACTTGCGTGCGAGGTAGCCTCTGGCGGCGCTCTGGAAGCGTATGATGGTATCAGTGATCTTTAGGTCTCTCTCCTCTTCCAGGTGAGCCAGGACTCCAGCTCTGAAGAAGACTTTACTCTGACCCACCCTGAACAGGTTGTGATCCAGCTCCAAAGCACTGATCTGAATGACAAAGAGTTCAGTTAAAAGTGATTCAATCACACAATCAATCCAGCATAACACTGTATATTAACAGAAACTGGAAGGTGACTAACCATAAGTTCTGATGCATGTTTGCCATCCATGAATGTTCGAGGAATAGCATTAGGAGTCAGGATCTCATATCTGCAATACAAGTGAGAATTTGGAAGGGTGAGTGTTTGACATTGAGGACGAAACAAGGAAAAACCAGAGAAAGTGAGTCAGTTGACCTTTCCTATCTGTGATACAAATCTACAACCACATACACACCTCTGTCTGAACTCCTGGAATGGGATGCGGTTAGGGAAGCCTTGTCTGCAGATGCGGATCCCCTCAAGAACACCATTACATCTCAACTGGTCTAAAACCAGGTGGGGTGAAAGCTTGCCAGCCTGAGAGACAGGAAAACAGAGACATGAAGTTGTAAAGACAAACAGAAAACAACTGGAAAAATTATTAATTTCCTCATTTTACTTCAGATTTCCTTTCACTTCTATCTCTCCATGATCCAGTTCTCCCTGTCTCACCCTTTTGTCATGGTTGGGGATGATGCAGCGCAAGAAGTTAGGGTTTGTATTCCTCAGCGTGGCCATCAGCTTGGTGAGCGATTCTTTGTAGAGCTGGCCGACAGTCCTGAACATTCCCTTCTTTGTCTTCAGACCTGCGGCTCCAAATGTGACCGGCCCACTGTTCTCTCCTGACGACACCTGGTCTATACCCACGATCCTGTCCACTGGATGAAAACACACAGAAGGGTGTGAGAGTGAAAGCTTGTTTTTGCCACATTTGATTTGGTATTATGTTTGTGCAAATGTCATTCTAATGCAATGGCATATGACTTCATATGTGCTTCATCACATCAACATCATTACAAAAAAATACCACCACAATTATTTTTATCTGTTCTTCTAATAGCTGTTTTAAGTCAGACTCTAACCATTGATCAGCCAAACCAGACCAATACTGAGGCTTCTAGTTGAAGTAGCCTAAATGCTGAGTACTATATTACAATATGTTGCATCTGTGGGGCTCATTCAGTATCACATCACTGCCTGTACATAGTTGGTTTGCATGAAATTTGTCCAGTGGTACTTGTTTCTTATAGTTTTCTAGAGAGCAGCCTCTGTGTGATACTGAATGTAGCTTTTACAACTAATAATGAGCATGCCGCTACCTTGACACAAAACCTAAAAAGTGAATCTACAAAAGCACAAAGCTTTGTGCAAGAGCAAGCAAAAGACAAATACTAAGAAAACTATACTGTAACTGTTTGACACCACAGCACAAATATCAACTAAAAAGGAAACAAGACAGACACAAAAAACACAAAATGCACTACAATCAAAAACCAGGCAGCTAGCAAACAATAGACTGACGTGAGGAGAGGTGGGGGTGAGGAATGTGAGTGTCACACACAGAGGAGTAGAAAAACCTACTGTCAGAGCCATTAGCCTGTAATGTGGCATAGGAGTCAAAGAAGTACACACGAGGAAGAGTTTGAATATCTGATGCAGGGAGAAATAAAGCATAGGGAGAGAAATAAAAAGGATGGAAAGAAGGAGCCCAAGTGAGCACCAATTTAGTGGAGAGAGAAGAGAAAAAAAACAGAAGGGAGAAGAAGCAAACACAGAGAACGAGAAGGAAGAAGAACAGAGAAATGAGCAGAAAGATTCAATAGTTGTATGACAGAGGAGAAGAAAAAGAAATACAGCCAAGTTAATACATTTTCCACCAGTAAGCTTGAGTGTTCTTAGTAATGAAATGAGTTTGTAGATCTTTCTCACCCTCTTTCCACAGCTCTGAGACAAAATGATCCGATGACTGGTGGAGAAGAGATGCCACATTGTCGTTCAGAGGATCCATGTTCTTCACCAACCAGTCATCTGCCTTGTAGTCCACCTGGGAGTGGGCAGGAGATTGGTGAGACAAAAGGTCAAATGAGATATTAGGTACATTAGTACATTAGATACAGTAAATATATGCAAGTTGTTTTTAATTTTTTAATGGGCATCATACCTTTCCTGCATAGTGAATGATGGAAAAGTCAGCTTCTCCACGTGGCTGCTTTGATTTGAAGAATTTTGGATGGCTGCCTTGCTCAGCAGACAGCTTCTCCACAAATGAACGATCTGTCGCCCGAGGGAACCAGCACTCTTCGTCCAAGAGCGCTAGAACACCAGGTGGGTGGGCCTGATGGTGAAAAACAGCAATATGTATTGTGAGTGAAATGTGGATAGTATAATTCAAGATGACATGGTATTAAAGCAGACTGTGCCCCTGAATGTAGGTGTTTCTGTTTATATTCTTTTGATATTCTTCTATTTACTTGCAAGCCTCCATCAGTGGGTGTAGATAAGTGCAATGAACTGAAACTCTCAGCATATTCAGTATATTCTTATCACTCAGAAGGTAATAATTTGTGCTTCTCTGTACCGGTCTTTCAATGAGGTCAATGCAGGGCTGTAAGTCCAGGCCAAAGTCAATGAAGTTCCACTCGATGCCCTCCCGCTGGTACTCCTCCTGCTCCAGGATGAACATGGTGTGGTTGAAGAGCTGCTGCAGCTTCTCGTTGGTGTAGTTGATACACAGCTGTTCAAAGGAGTTTAGCTGCAGAAGAGGGATTTTGGGAAGCAAACAAAAATAAAAATACTGAACATTCAAGCACTGAAAAACACACATTCCCTTCTTCTCATGCTTATAATATTCCACTGTTTACAACCCTGAACACTACATGTCTCAGAATAAAGCTTGTTCAAACATAATATCAACTCTAACTTAACCTTTTCAATATCAGCTCAGATTTTATCTAATTTACTGAAAAATGTAAGCACTTTGTTTGTTCTGCTACACCTTCACCACACTCAGTTAAAGTTGTACAGGTACTTGCACATGTCAGAGAAAATAATGCAGTATAGCAGAAAAAATCTTATTACCATCTTATTACAAACATACTGTATAGAAAAACGCTGCGTGAACAAACCTGGAAGATCTCAAAGCCGGCTATGTCCAGGATTCCTATAAAGGAGGCTCCCTGTCTCTGTCTGCGGTCCAGAGCTCTGTTGATTCTGTGGACCAACCATCTAAACAGACGTTCATACGTGGCCTTTGCTAAAGCCTCCACAGCAAAATCAGCCTAGAAAAAAAAGTACCGTTACATAGACTCCACAGGGACACTTGTCTAGTTTTCTGAGTACAAATGTCTAGTCACATAAACCCTTACTTGTTCTTTAGTCTGAGCCTTCTGCACATACTCTCGACCCACTTTGATCCTGGGAGTGAGGATGGCCCTAGTGAACTCCAGCACATTGATGCCCAGCAGATGGCACAGTTTCTGAGCAGCTGTGTTATCAGGCATTGAGGCCTGGTCCTGGTTCTTCTCTTTCATAAAAGAAATGTTCCCAAACTGGAGCACAGCAGAGATCACCTTGAGCATGGCTGAAGAGAGGTCAGACAGAGGACGGGGAAGATGATTTATAGCAAGGATCAAACATGCACAAAACAAACTCCTTCCTCTTTTCTCCCCCTCTCTTTTTTGTCTTACATAGTGATTCCTCCGGGGTGAAGCCCATTATGGCCATAGAGTCCATGGTCTGGGTGAAGTTCTCAGAGTCGCTCTGACCAGGAACAGGGATGGAGCCTCCACTAAGAAAGCGGTACTCGTCAGCAGTTCCTAAGAGCAGGTCCGCTAGTGATGGCAACACGAAATAAGTATAATAATAAGTATAAACAGAAATCACATAAATCAACTCAGTGACAGTGTTTCAATCTTCAATTTTACCTGTATTTTATGCCATACATATAGCAGCATATTGCCCGTTTGTCTTTTGGCTCACCTCTGGTTTCCTCTGAAGCTCCACACAACAACTGGTAAAAGATGTGGAACGTCCTCTCATCTTTGGCCTGACGGGTGGCCCGGGACTTTTCAAGGAGGTCTACATTTATATGGTCAGGGCCAGTACAAGTACAACAGTATGGTACTCTGCAGTTTTTACAATTAACTATTTTAAACTATCAAACATCGGATGTGATCTACTTCCAACAATTCTGCATTTTAGGACATTAAACTTGACCCATGAAAATGTTATTCTCATGATCTCATGATCTCATGATCTGAATTGCTGTGAATATATATAAAAGGATACAGGTCTCAATGTTGGCACCAACTATGTACCCTGCCACGTCGAAATTAACACGGATGAATTTACCCTGAAGAAGAGGAAGTGTTTTCTGATTTAGTCATTTCTGTAAATAGCTAACCTAATGGTTATAAAACATTTGAGGAGCTAATAGCACACAGTGCAGTATCTGTTTACATAGTGTAAATAAATAAAAATCCAACAAATAAATCTAAAATCATCCTACAAATCTAGAAGAGTTGTCGTTCTTGACAGTCTTTGCATTGCCGAAGGCCTCCAGTATGGGGTTGGCCTGCAGCAGCTGCCTCTCCAGCTCACCCTGAGACACAAAGGAGACATCAAATCAGCTTCACAACACTAGAAACAGCCTCAAATAAAGACCTTTATAAAACAACCTTTTAAAATCAGCACTTTAAGCTTTGGAGTTAGAAAATATTTGTTTTTTAAAAAAGAAAAGCAAAGCAGGGATACAAACTGATGCATTTTAGGGCCTAAAATAGCATCCACAACACACACTATTCCCAGACCCAAGAACAAATGATTCTCAACATCAGTAAGTGTGTTGGACCCTCATTATTTAAGCAATCAATAATAAGGGCATCGTCCATGTTCCACGTTTAATTCATTACAATTTAATCTTGTCCATTATTGAGAGGCAATCTCTGGAAACCAGTTAATAAAAGTCAGTTGAGAACCACTGTTGTAGAGCAATTAGACGGCGGGAAGGTCAGTTTTAGATGCTCACATCATACTGCATATTGGCTGATTATAGCTAGCTGCAATGCACCGCAACTGTTGCATAGCCAGCACAGCAGCTATTGATGTAGCAGCAGCAGCAGCCAGTGACGGGTATCGAGGGAGGTGCTAATGCTACAGGTGGTTATAATGTAAATTCTTCAAGGAATGTAAGCCAGCCAACAGTAAAGGAAGACACACACAAAGAGCAAGATTGTTTTTAGCGACAAAACACACAGCAAACAATGTGTACAATGCACACATTGAGACCACGCACCACATACTTAAGTGTGCATCGGACCACAGCCACAACACAGCTGCTTCCATTCCCACACCCAAAGCTGCACTGATTCGTCTGCATACACACATACAGTGCAGTTCATGTTATCACAACCACCTATTACAACCACTGTAGAAATGCCTCACAATTCTACAGGTCCGGAACAACCTATGGCATTTCCAAGTTGTTGGGAATGGGAAACCAACCCTAAGCCCAAGTATCACCAGAAGAAGAGAATAAAACAGCCCAAAATGGAAGTTTCATTCCATGAAAAACTGGAAAGAAACAGTATGTACAGGAGACATGATTCCCCTCATGTAATAAAAGGAATCATATCACCATCAGTAAATATTATACAGGGGAAGATTCAGTTCTACAAAAGGTAAGCCCACAATGAGAAAACCCAAAGCCCACTTGTTTAGATACTTTCATACTCACATATTGCATACTCTGATGAATTTTAGGGGGAAAATGAAGTTTTAAGGGTGAGGAAAATGGGTTGACAGGTGAACATATGGATGGGATAAACAAACCAAAAAGACAAATATCAGAGCAATAACAACAACAAAGGAATACAAACAAGCAAAATCAAATACACTATACAAGACTTGACTGTTATGAGGAACCACATCAGCAGTGACAGTTTAAAGGTCTGAGGTTACTCTGTTGAGTTAGTCAGAATCCTCTTGAAGCTTGTTAAGTGGAAAATGAGACAGGACAAAAGCAAAGGCAGAAACAGGACAGCAGGACAGAGGAAACTCACCCTATTCACCATAGTACTGCATCTTGTTAGGGACCTAGACCCATCCATCTGAACATGCAGGAAAGAGAGGAGGACAATGCAGAGAGAAGACAATAAGGGGAAACAAGACAAGGAATTTTGAAAAGAAGAAAATATAGGAAAATACTGATAAACAAAACCCAATGAGATAAAATAATCGTATGCATGCAGGAAAAATCATATATTGCAATAACAATATCAATCAGTAAGAATAAAAGTCAAGTCATGTGATGTAGGTTCATTAAAGGAAACAGTGCAGAGAGTACAGTAGAAAACTATGCAACAAAGACATTTTATATTAGGTTAAAGAGACAGATTTTGAGAAATTTGATTATTCAGACGGTTAGAAGAGAAGACTGATCTCAACCTCTTGTTTGTGCACTACAATACATACAGAGTTGGGGGTGATTAGCATAGCTTAGCATAAAGACTGGAACTGTTGCTTTTCCTTTAGACAGAACCAAGGTAGCTGCTTCTCTCAACTTTCAGTCTTTTTGCTAATCTATGCTAATTACCCTTTACAACTTTCTTTGACTATTCTATTACCAATATTGAAACTAACTATTATTTAACAAACAAGTTAGTTATAGCTATCTATAGTTAAAAGGCAGTAAAATTGTAACATAATATAATAATTATATGACAGCAAGTATATATAGAGGGTTAACATGCAGCTATTTGGCACACAGGAAGTATGATAAACATTTTGAATTGTATCTTTCAATGGTAAAGTTCTTACTTCTTATTTTTTTCATGAAGTTATATTGTCTAACTCCTGTACATTATTGTAATATGAAAACAGTTCAGTTTAGCCTCTACTTAGTTTCCTACAGCCTCTCTTCCTTCATATTTTCTTCTTTAAATAACCCCTAAACGATCGTTTTACAGTTCTTCTTCATCTTCACATTTCCTGTTATTCATAGTTTCATTCCTATTGTTCCAAAAAGGCCTTTGTTCTCTTTTTTATGTTTCCTGCTCATCTTCTTTCATTCTTACATCTGTGGTATCTGCCCTGTGACATACCTGTACAGCTTCCTTGTTCCTACCCAGAGTACCACCCTTATGTGAGGAGGCAACATGAGCCAAATACTGGATGACTTTCTTAGTGTTTTCTGTTTTTCCTGCTCCAGACTCGCCTCTGGAACACACACGTAATACCATTAGAAAACACATGTGGTCTCCATTATAAATGGTATATGAGCATTTTAAAGCAAGAGAACACACAGGAACAAGTGGTCAAACACACGTTCATTACGCCAATAAATGTAGAGCCCATGCAGTGCATTCAAAGCCGCAGATCTAAACAGAAAACAGGTGTGGAGGATACCGGCTACGTCAGCATTGTTGCTTTTGGAGAAAAAATGAAGGAGAATGGAGCAAAAATAGCAGCAGTAAAGTATCAAAAATAAGCAAATTCCTTGTCCCAAATACACTAAGAGACTGACTGAAGATGAATGTAAAGTGGGACCACTGACAATAACAGGATGAGTCTGGCAGGAAGACAAGATGAGAGCTGGACAGCAGGCCTTCAAGGCAAGCAGATAGGAAGACGAATCACAGACGGACAGGAGTCTATATTTATATTTCAGGCCTAAATTCTCAGACTTTTTGCTTAGGTCTAATTTTTCTGCCCTCAGTCTTGAGCTATTATTTTAACAGTAGCTGATATCCAATGTCAGTAAGAGCACTAGTCAGCTCTGCATAATTATACTTACATTAGCAGTATGTGAATATTTAAGGTCAACATGAGGGATCAGCAACTAATTATATTTATAGTTCAATTGAAATTTATTACAATGTATATCTGAGAAGCCTGAAATTGTTGACAGGCATAGCTGTAGCTGTGCTCACAAGAGGAGTCAGCTGTGGGAATGCGTATCCTTTAATTTCTATAGCTATCAATGTGGGTCACATAGTCAAAGATCATTATTATTTTCGTTGTCAACACTGAAACGAATGTGAGATGTAAGACACACAAATAAACAATTCTGATTTGGCCATATCTGATTAATGCAAGCACTAATTTACACACATGAAGCACATGAAACCACACCACATGCACACACGCACACACTCTTAATGAAGACACAGAGATATGTTGGCATCCTCCTGTGGAAGGATACTTACGTGCAGAGGATTGACTGATCTTCTCTATCTGTAAAGAAAAAAAAACTTTATGATGACAAATGATTGAAATGATTGACATGACATTATGTTAATCACCATCACAGTGTATGACACAAAAATAACACATTTAGCTAAAAACAAGTTTGGCTAAAAATTAATAAGGACAGAACATCCTAAACTACAACAGATATGTATGTATAAATGTATAGATGGATGTATTGTATGTTTGTTGTAAGTGTGTGACTCTTGACATGTCAGTCGCTATTTACTGCTATAAAGAAATGCAGATCAGCAGCTAAACTGGTCTCTCCAGGCTGCCAACCACACAACAGTAGTAGTCAGTGGGTGTATATTGTTTGCAGCACTGCATGTATTGCTTGCTAAGATTCCCACGCATTCAGTCTGGAAATTTTCATACTGGCCCTACAGGTTCAATCACCGTAGAAACACACCTACAACTTGTCCTAAGGGGGTGGTGGCGGGGCAAGACATACGTAGACACAGATTCACATCTGTCTTGTCCTGTTATCTCAGAAAGATACCCTAAGGCAAAACTGTTGCTCAATCGACATTTAACGACTTTCAAATAGATGTTGGGAATTCTACCTGAACATCTCATAACCTTAACACAATAAGCTAGGCCTAAAAATGTGAGCTGTCTATTGTTGCCGCTAATATAATATGTGGTTACTATGCTCACCACAACTTAAATATCATTGGCTTTAGTAAAAGTTAAAAGCAATGCCACACCTCGGAATCTATGTTATTCTCAATGTACTGCCTGTTTGTTGACACCTGTCTCTTTTTATAACAGTCACAGGTCAAGAATATACCACACCTTGAAATACTGTAGTGTAGTGGTCAAAGATCACAGACAAAATTCAGCACATAGACCAGTTGAGCTGATAGCAGCAACAGTGTCGGGTTTGAGGTCACAGATAGTGTTGAGTACCTTGTAGCATGCTGCGATAGGCAGCCTCTGATATGGCGTAGATGTGCGGGGGCATCTCGTGGCGTTTCTTGCCACGATACATCTCCACAATGGACTCTGTGTAAATGGGCAGGTTCTTGTAAGGGTTCACCACCACGCAGAACAGCCCTGAATATGTCTGGAAAAACACAGAACAGAGAAAGTGAATACATTTGTCCCTTTTACTTGTAGCTCTGTTTGAAAGTGTTGGTACACATTTTATAATTCACCCTAACGTTCTAAAATGTCGTGTGAACACCCCTTCTAGGACTAATTGTTTTTTTAATATTCACGCTGTCTTTTTAATTATGGGTGTTGTAACAAGATTAACTTTTCCGGTCTGAAAACTGCAGTATGGAACTAGAACTGCATCAGTAGAAAGTACAGCAGTGAACCAAAAATGTTGTCATTTTAATATATTGTACAGTTTAGGGTCATTCTCACTGGTCATTGCACTTAATCTGAATATGTAAAGCTAAGCTAATGATCGTGTGGGAATAACCAAAATGATAGATTTCAATCAAGCTAACAGTCAATCATTTGTAGATTATAGGTCCATTTAAATGACTATCAAATATGAAAATGACTCAAGAACTATACACATGCAATTGCCTCAATCATCCAAGTATCCTCATCAGTGTATCATTCATTTACGACTTAAGAAAAGCTGTGACTCATCTATAAGCAGTGTTCAGACACACCCAGGCATTAGTGTTCTTATGATGCATTCCAACTGCAGTCAAAGTCATGAATGATACACATTCGTCTTTATCTTATCTCATATTGTAATATGGCTCTCTAAGCTATTCCAACAACCTAACCTGACTCCTCTGTGTCCATTTCTTAGTATGTCCTCTGTGCTACATCCTCCATCAATTACTACATTTCAGTGCCTATGCTGTATATGCTTCTGTTTTAATTGCAGATGCCATAAGATACACTAGTAGTCAAAAGTCTGGACACACATATACCAACAGTGTATACATTGTTAATATTGTAAATTACTATTGCAGTTGGAAATGATGGTAACACAGTGGAACACATGTATCTTCTGATGAAAAACACTGTAATTCACAAGAGTGTGTGTGTGTGTATTATGGTTTATATCACTTTTTATTTAATTCTATCTATATACCTTCTTTGCATTCTCAGCCTCCTTTTGTGCAACAGAAACTGGAAACGCCATTACCACCACAGACACATAAACAGCTTGGTAAACTGACTCCTCACCTCGCTTACCACCTCATATCACTTACACAGGAGACGCCAGAGGGGCAGGTGAGCTCCTCTGACGTCTGGCATCTTAACAACTGCGTGTACACAGCATCACAGACTGTATGTGGCTTCCTCTTGTTCACGTATGCATATTTACACGTAGTGGTTTGGAACATATGATTACGTTCTTATATTCCGGTGTATGCACTTACATATATCAAACCAGAGTAGTATCTTTCTCTCAGGTTGTGCAGCACTGAGGCTTCGTTGAGACAGGTGAGGTCAGCCATGTCCTCCACTTTACTGAAACGTGGAGGGTTCATCCGCTGTACCTCCTCCCTGGACAGTGTCACCCGCCGCTGGCTGTCCGTAAGCTCAACCTCCACCTCATCGCCACGTTCCTCACGAATACTTGCCGACTGGGGACAGAAATCGAGAGAGGTAGTATCCACAGGAGTAGTTAGTCAGTTAGCAGACAATTAAACTTGCTTGAGGAAGTTAATTCACCATAGAAAATATCATGCCAGCATTTACCAAAGGTTTCACAGTCAGGTGCCAAACACCAGTGCATTCATACGAGAGCTGTAGATCGGTCTCAAAATAATCAAAAGTGGATCAATCTCTTTAGAGATTTAAGGATTACATTATTCTTGCATTACAACGTGTTGTTTGAGTTCACATGAGCTTGTCAGAACTTGTATCTTGGTTGTACTAACAATGAAGAGCTGCTAGAACGAGTAATGAAAGTAACTAAAAGTAAACTAAACTAAAATGTGTTGGATCATAAGTCACAATAAAAAATTCCAGAATGTGAAATGTTTTTCATTCTGCACTGAAAACAACAGACACTAATGGCTTAAAACTGCTTTGGAAAAAAGCTCTAAATATGGGTGATAGTGGGCTATGACATAAAAACCTCTACTCCTTTAATACTACAGTAAAAAATTGTCTTATATTTAAAATGAAACAAACACTAAAAATACATTGGTCATTGGTCAGTGGGCCTGACAGCAGACAAGAAAAGATTCAGACATAAAATGGAGCCGAAGGCCTCTTTTATCAAGTTGCTGCTGCTTGTTGGACAGGAAGTAGTGAACTCAGAGTCTGACTAGGTCACAAAGCTTGATGCTTTTAAACATTATTCTTTCTCCTACTTGACATGCGAAACGCACAAAATATGTGAGTGTCTGTGTTTGCATGCATGTGAGTGTATTATTAGTCACAGATTGAACTACATGCCCACTGCTGAGATTACGAAACTGGATGAAAGCGTAAATAGCAAGTATATAAAGTATAAAATGATGTCTGTGTTTCTGCAATGGCCTCTTTAATATCAGGAGGCTGAAGGAGAGTATTGTTCTATTCATAGAGCTCTCTATGAAACCAGTCCAGCAGAGAGGAAGACCCAGAGATAGGACATCAAATTCAGATGTCACATTCTACAGTATGCACCAATGAAAATTGTAATGTGCATTATGCAAGTACCAGGACAAACTGGGACAAATTAATATTATGGCTGGGGCCTTGTGGCAGTCATTAGGCCTAAATGTGCATCTGAATACATATTAAAGAACCTATCAGGACAAGGGAAAGTGAAAAGAGAGAGAAAATAGGGCATCATAGGGATAAAATTCTCGTAAAATATAAAAGCACATATAAAGATACACACACCCTATGCTGCTTTGCTCCACCTGTTTAAAACACCTGAGGGCACTTTAAGTAGGGATAATTATTTACCAGAGGATCTGTCATATAAGGAGAAAAAGGAGTTCGAAATGAAGTTGTAAAAAGCTGCATTTAGCCCTGAAAGTCAACTTTTTTCTAACTTAACATAAAAAGGCAAAACATCATCCTTTTCTCTTCTGAGTGGACAACACCATCTTACCTCAAAGCCATGTTTCTCTGACGGCACCCACACTAGCCTCTTGGCTGCCCAGTCGGCCTGGCTGGCAGCAGAGAAGGCAGAGTTGGAGGTGGGAGACCCTGGTCCTGCTCCCGATGTTAGGAAGCGGGTAATGTCGTTGGCACCGCCCCCCGTTGGCTTCGACATGGTACTAGTGGCACTGGGTGAGGAAAGCATGGGAGACAAAAAAGAGAGGACAATAAAAAGTGAGTATGTGTTGAACTACTTCTCACCACTGGCCTGCTTGCTTAGGAAGCTGAAAATTGGAGCACTGCACACGATGTAAAGGCCTGTCGGACAGTGACATTGATGTGTGTCAAGGCTTGACAGACACACACTTCCTATGCACCCATCCACACAACCACACATAAAGCAAAAGCAGTAGCAGCACGCAAATAGCATGCAGGCCATATCTAGCTGGGATTAGGACAAGGATGGCCTAATTGAAAGACATATCAAATCAAGGAGAAGACAGGGTTTGAAGAAAGACAGTGATCTGTGGGTGGAGGGGTGGAGGAACTGCGAGATGCATCAATCGACTGAGTAAACTGACATGACAGTCACAGCAGAAGAGAAGGGGAAAAGGGTTGAGGATCGAAATGGACTGAATCCATAATTAACTGAAAGAAAATGAGACATCCTTCCACTACAGGCCACTGGACTCAGCAAAGATAAAACTCCAGCGAGGCCTTCTGCTGGACACTAGTGAACACAGCTAAAGCAAAATGCTGATTCGCCTTAGGGGCCTAGTGAGAGGGGAGGTGACAGCAGCTAAAAATGGTTACTACCCTAAAACATGAAGGCGATTTCCAGTCAGAGCCACTGTAGTGCTCCAACAGGATGTTTCTAGATTTGCTCTGACAACTCATCATGCACAGCAGTGATTTTGTGAGAAAGTTGGTGGAAGTAATTTGTGACTATAAAAATTTACTAAGGACAGTGGCAATGACTCTAAGACATAGTAGCTGCTGCTGCGGCCTTAATGGTTAATCAGTGGTTTAAAGCTTTGCAGTAAATAGAAAATTCATCAGCAATTAGTCTGACAATTGTTTATAGTTTTATGCATTAAATGTTTTATAGTTTTTTAAATAGTTTGTGATGCTTTTAGTGCTCTGTCAAACTGAATAGCTTCCTCCTTAAAACTAATTCTAATTACTTATTAGAAATTCAGTGAGACTGGACATACAATTCATTAGAAGTTTTTCTGTTCTAGGGAAGTCACTCTGATTATTTTCTATTTGACTGAATAATGAACTAGCTACTACCAGTAACAAATCATTAAGATTAGTTTCACAGAGGGATGAGCTGACATACCGTAAGGTCCTCTTGAGTAACCACAGGGGATGAAACAAGCCTAACTTCCAGCAAATGTCAACTCTGATCAGACAGGCAGACTATTGTACAGGCTTGCATTGTGAGTGTTAACTATTAGGCGTCTCCATGCTGCAGTACTGTAGGTATGTCACCAGGCCTGATTCTTGCTATGCATCACAGTGTCTATTCAGCTCTGTCTGCTCATGACAGGGCCCGGTCCCCAGCCCTGCCAGGACCTTACCTGTTACAATGTAAGTTACAATGTAACTATGGGTGGGGAATAAACATGTTGACAAAAGAATGGCCACCACCCAGACACTCAATGTGGAAAATATGTGATTCCTCAGTGGTATAAAGCAGCTGTGTATCTGGTCTTAAAAACTTGTGTTTCAGTTTTCTGTCAATAAACGCACTGAAGAGAAAAAACAAAATAATAATATTTATATTTTTCTATTTTACTATACATTCTGACCTCTCAACTGAGCCCATTTTTTTCCACTGAAGAATAAAATTATAAACTATTTGTAGATGTCTATAGAGTAATAAGCCGTATCCGGCTTTAGCTACACAGACAACACATCATCATCATTGTAATCCATTAATTATCTGTGGTGTTTTATGGGTTATGGGAAAATAATGATGCTTGTCATGACTTATCCTTAAAATATCACTACAAAGGATTACTACAAATCCAGCAGAAAACAAAACAACTGAGATGGGAATGATAGTGGGTAGGTTAGGTAGGTAGGTATTTTGAATCTCTATCATGTGACTATATGAGCTTTTGAACTCCACCTTATTCTTAGATCAACTGGAGTTATGAGACAGAAGAAGACCTAATATACCAGCAGAGTAGCTGGAGTGCACCATGTTGCTGAGTCCCTCATGCCAATATTTTCCCTAAAGCAAAGTCTTTACCGGCACACAGGCTGTCGCAGTACAGCCTGGACTGAGAGCACACTGGTTCTGCAGCAGCTGGATTTGCCAAAATCTCAGGGCTCTTCTCCATAGCAACACCCTGAACAATCAGCAGCAGCCCACTGCCACATCTCCTGAGTTTGAACTGAGGTCATTCACTGCGGATGGGGTCCTGTGGTGTGTGTGTGTGTGTGTGTGTGATTAATGTGGGTGCCTGCTCGTGATTGTGCGTGTTAAACGGGTGGGGGAGCTGGAAACGCCTTTTTTGTTCAGCTTAGATGCTGAAGTGCATCGGTGATGGTATTGTGGCATCTGCGCAGTGTAGCGGGCAGCGAGGAGAAGTGACATTATTAAGACGCCGGCTATATTAATCACAGTGCGGATGTAGATCGGTACAGCATGACCCCCCATACACTGCATTTTAAGAGTCGAGCAGGAAAACTGACGAAGACAACCACACCTTCAACATAAGACGTGAACAATCACATGGGCCGCAGCCTTTTAATTGACTCTGTGAACCGCACGCATGCTGCAGCCACAAAGCCAAAGCGTTTTAATGGCTAAATGTCACTGTTATCATTAGTAGTATTACACAAAGACCGCAGTAGTCCAGTACCTTATAATTCTATGAGTCTAATTCCTTTATAATTTGCCCATTAGACAGACACAGGCCAGACTTCAGGTCATCTCCTAAGTGTCTCTTCGAAGGCGTTTATGAAGATCGGAGCAGCGTAAGCGGCTCCAGTCCCACCAACGGTTCAGTTTAGCCGCATTTGGACTAACCTAGTGGGGCTAGCCTGCTCCACTGGAATATGATACGTTCAGGATATTACACTGGCTATTTACGAGTTGGATTAGAGTAAAGGCAATTAAATGTCTCACCTTCAGGTTCCGCTGCTAGTCGTGGATAAGGCTGTGGTGAAAGAAGAACCGGGATGGGGCTGGGTTGGTAGTATTTTCTGCCTGATAGGTGTGTTGCCTACCGCATATGCGGCTTTTATCATTGCACCGCTCCGTCAGCGGAGCCGCACACTTCTCGGTGGGAATAAAACAGAGCAGTGAGGGCAAGGCGACGGCTTCGGCCCCGGGCAGAGGCTTCCTGCTAGGGGACCAACCAGACACAAGGAGACGGCTTTAGTCAAACCCCACAGTGAAATAAGTCCAATGAAAATCTACAACCGAGAACTAGACCCGCCTCGTGAAAACGACGACAGCTTTCCGCCCCGAAACTGGCATGAAACGGGAGCGGCGACGAATGGTGTTAACAGCCGAGCAGGGCCGTCCGCCATTAACCAATGCTAACGGCTGAGAGGCGGAGCTAGGCGCGACTGACGCGTCGAACAGCCAATCGGAGTGCTGCAGCAGGTGCCCGTGCTGTGCTCTCGCGCTAGAGTAGGGAGATTTGCGCGCCCTTTGTTTACCACTCAGACACTCATCCAGGACCGGATTTGTTAGATTTCCCGTCTGAACACAACACGGCCGTCTGCTTGGAGTGATCTGACTCCGGGATTCAGATCATCCCAGCAAATCCAACAGGTATCTTGCGGAAAATTATAGCTGGCTCCTCTGATGTCACCACAGATGTACAACTGTGCAGAGAAGCAAAGGATGAAGGGTGCAGAGGCTGATTTCCTTAGGAGGGCAGACTGAGTTTAGGGGGTGGTAAGGACTTAGTAGTTAACACTAACCTGCACAGCCTAACTATGTGAATGTTTGTACAATACAACAGAGTCCACCTGCTGATGAAATACGTGAGATGCATTCAAAGGCTCCACAAGCAGCTTGCAAGTACAAATGAAATATATATATATAACATGTTCTTATTAATTCACTTTGTCATTTCCTCAGGTTGTTAAACTGACCATATGCCAGTGAATGCAATATAATATCCCCACGTTTTTTTAAGGTTATTATAGTGCCATGGTTCTTTTTGCAAGGTGACGTTTGAAGGCCAGTCAAAAGGAGTTTCAGTGGATGTAAACCTGGCCTAATTAGCAATATTTTTCAGAACGATATTGGTTATTAAAAATATATAGAAGAGAACAAAACTATTTCAGTTTAATCATTTGACTTTCACAGTGATGCAGTCATCATTATGCTATATTTTTTATTTTATTTACATCACAAGGTTCAGCACATTGTGTTTGCCGCTGTTTCCACTTATTCCTGTACCTAACTGTCTTTTGATAGACAGGACAATTAGTGGAAACAGAGGCAAAATAAATAAATAATAATAAATAAGAGAAAAACATGATGTAGTCATTTCATCTGAGTAAGAACAGCATAATCTTCTATAACTTGTTAACATTTTAATTAGAGCAGTTCATTTCTGTCCCACTCTTTTATTTGCTTTACAATACAATTCAGTTCATTTCCATTTCCTGAAATTACATCTCTGCAGAAAGAATTTCGATTGTCTTTAAAAAAAAAAAATGAAAAAAGTAACTACAAACTTTATTGGTTTCATATTACTAATTTATTAAAAATGAATGTAGTATTAGTATGACAGTATTACAGTGTTCTATGTATTTTACATTATAAACTCCTTTAATAAAAAAAATAGGTACAGTATGTGTATTACGTTCTGGTTGTGAGTAGTGAATCTTAAGAAACCAATGAAATTACCAAATACAGCCTCTACCTTTTCTTCCTTTAAACAGCACTATCATAAATAAAGTGATAGTGCAGTAAGATCGAGTTACATTTCACAGAAGTGCAGTCAGAGTGAACAACATGACCCACAGCTCAGCCTATAAATAGGACACGGTAGTTATAAAGAAGAAGAGTATAGGGGTTACTGCAGAATATCTTTTCAATAACTCAAGTCAAATCTTATTACTGATCGATTGAGGTTAACTAATACTGATCCAGTAACACTACTGTGCTGTATAAGAGCATCAGTGATATTAATCTCCATATATTATGTTAGTGCAAAATACACAGAACAATTTTGTAGTTTGTGCGTTGGACAGGCTGATTATTGGTAAACAGTTTATATCACGCAGCTCCAGAGACTCAGATTTCCTTTACCAACACCATCTGTAATCAAACACTAAAATAATCAGGTGGCATAATTTACTGTTAAATATTACAAAGTCTAAATGAAACAAGAACAATCCATGTGCTTTGCAAAATAAGTGCAACCATTACATAGTCTACAATAGAATACAGCATCTTTCTCACACCAGTGCATGGTTATATACTGTACAACCTGGTCATTGAGCAGTTTCACAATAATTATTTGTCTACTAAGAAGATGTGAAGGTGATTGAACACAGTCATATATGCAGCATTACACAAATATATACAATAAAAATAAGCTTTAAGCATATTTTAAAAATGAAACTCACTAATACTGTTGTAGGACCGTTTGCAAAATCAATAGTTGTTATAAAGGCACCACCTACTACACTGTCCTCACCTTTTGTGAGAGAAAAACACTGTTACACACTGTTGCACATTATATGTGCGTAAGATAGTATATGTAGTTTAAAATGTGTAGTTTCAGTTCAATCCTCGTTAAGGTGTTTAACAGCCAGTTGTTCAAGTCATCATACATTTCATTCATTCATTGTAACACCTTCCACTCAGTTCATCTCTACACTGTTCTCATGGTGTTGGAGGTGCCTGAAGGCCTCCTGTGCAATTACTGAGACAAAGACACTTCTTTTTGCCTTGGATTCAGTTCAAACCATCAAGGGTCGCCCAAGGGTCATCAAAGTGTTAAAAAGCTTATAATCTCATACTTCTATCACTCATTAAATGGAATCCTGAAATAACACAGCAAAAAACAGAGTGGCTAGTGCAAGACAGACTAAAAGGTGATTAACTGGTCTGGATAATGTCACATCAGTGTGTACTGCTGCAGTGGACTGAAACTATGTGATGCTTACTTTGACCAAATAGCTTTCAACATTTTTTTGCATGACATAAAAAACAAACAAACAAACATACAGTACATAAAATGAAAAATAAATTGCTTAAACCTGCTGCTAGTTTCAGACGTTTCTCCGTACTACACTGCTTTGGTTCTATAGGTGACCCAGCCTAATACTCAGTTACATTCGTATCAACCCCCAAAGGTCAAAGTACCACAAAAGGTGCACCAATCATACTTACCATAAGAAAATTAAACACAAACGATAAGCATCAAAGAGGATTACATTCCTGAGTAGTAAGTCACTACCATTCACTGCAAAGTCACCTCCTCAAATGTTCAAAATGTACGTGCTGTTGCAGGTTACAGCCACAGTGGGGTGCTGTTGAATATCCTGAGAGTCAGGAATTAGTACAAGATGAGAGTGTTGTGGTTGTGATGGGCCAGATGTGAGACTTCTCAGGCAAGTTTAATGACTCTAAAAGATTGCCAGAACCAATCAGACAACTCAGTATGGTAAAAGATCTCCGCAGCAGAGTGATGCCAAACTTGCAGATTTTCTTTGGATCTTTCTTTAAAATCCTCTAATATGTACACTAGACGGTAATTAGTTACAGTAATTACTGTAAACAACTCCTGACCCTGGAAAATCACGGCCCAATATAAATATAACGCCGCCTCTCATGGTCTGCCCATTCATACTTGTTAAACTTTCTCTTTTTGCCTGCACTTTGTCTAAATTCTGACTTCACTTTTCCCTCAGGTCCCTCTGTCCCCCAGGTTCAATTGTAGTGGAGATGTTCTGCCAAGGATGGTCTTTGGCTCAGTGGGGAGGGACATTCAGGGTCTTGGTTAGGCTGATGATCAGGGGAAACAAGTTGCAGAGCCACTTCATTCTCATAACAGAACGAGGAGCGTGAACTTTGAATGTATTTCTGCTCGGCCAGCTCTTTAGCGCTGCAAAAAGGTGTATTAGGGATAACATATGTCCGATGGAAGAAAGAGTAGTCCACCTGTAAAAGGGACAGAACACAAATATTTAAAAATACATATTTTAAACAGGGTATAAAGGTCTACAGCTAAGCTAGTGGGTGTTGTGAGCTAATGTTGACAGCATTCTAACATGGTCGTCATTGTGACCTAAAGCAGGTGAATGTCTAATGTGTTCTTCATTAACTGTGTTAACAAAATGCTAACATTTTAGCGCTGAACACAAAGTACAACAGGCTGATGGCAATATAAAACAAGCTATGAAAACTTTGACTTGTTGATAGTGCCTAATAGCAAGTTAGGGTACCTACTCTCACCAAAGTCATTATCTGGAAACTGTTGAAATTGTATGTACAAAATTTTTATCTTAATTTGATCCATGTTGAAACATTTCACTACATACTTCATACATTTTGTATTGTTAATACTTGAAACACTTTTGGACACATCAAATGACACTGTCATCTGTAAAGCCAAAAACAAACTAACAGTGCCAATAACAGTTTTAACATCAAGAGAGGGCAATGTTCTACAGTGTATCCATCCACAATGTCTCTCAATCTGACCTGATAGCCGTCTTTCCTCTCAAAGAGCACTGGCTCAAAGCGGTGTCCCCACAGGATTTCGGAAGCCACGTAAGAGCTGCGGCACTGTGTGGTCATGGCTGTTGCTTCCACCATGCCCTCAAGTATGACAACCACCTCCAACTCTGCGTCATTCTCCAGAGTCTTTTGGTCCATCTCAAAGAAGGGTGACTCATCGTTGATCTCGTGGACAATCGTTACAGGTGAGACCAAGAAAATGCGGTCAGTGCCAGTATCGAAGCCCACATTGATGTCTACGTTGTCCAGCGGGAGGAACTCCCCCTCTGGTGTGACTCTTGACTGAGAGCAGGTTGGAAATAAAGAGTAAAACAAAGTCACTGGTACATAAAACTTTCCACATTAGATGTTGCAAAATTGATTATTACATGTGGGCATATATTAAATGCAGACTAGAAGCGATTTCCAGTATAAAACAAACAAGAACTAAGGACAGGCAGAACATTATCAAGTAAAATAAAATGAATCTGTAATTCTGGCTATAAAATGCAACACCACGGTACAGAAAACTTGTTCATCTGTCACAGCAGAGGCTATATTAATGTGAGAATCCACTGGACACAATTTCCAAAGGTTAGCTAAGATTAAACTTCTTACCCTAACCTGGTTATTATATTCAGTGGAATCAGGCAATGTAAGTCATACCTCCTGTGCATACAATATCCAATACTTAGAATTGTAGCTTTGATCTTCACAAATTTAATCCAATCTGCCCTTTCTGAACTTATATGCTCATGCTATTAAGAGAGATCAAATTGTCTATGCTGTAGCTTCTGTGTTCCACAGATTTTGATCCTTCTGGACAACTCTAGCGGAATACACACGTATAAATACAGCAATAATGATGACTAAACATTCACAAAAAAGGAAACATTTATAACTATCCCCATAAGACTAGACAGTAGGACAAACCTAAGTACACAGATTAGAATCACCCAATCCACATAGATACAATATACAAGGGAAAATGATATGATGAAGGACAATGGTTTCAGTTAAAGAATTGTGGGCAAGTTAATCCATGGTAAATCTTCCTAACCCCTGAGGGAAAATAAAACAAGCTCTCATTAACTACGGCCCACAGAATACAGGCCAGATGGTCTCAGTGCTCTTCCTTTCTTTCTACTGCAACCTTTTTACCTCTAATGCTATCTCTCACAGAATCAGCAGCTATTTCTTGGTACTTTTTAACTTGTGTATCACTGTTTACACTTCACTAAAGCACCGCTTTGACCTTTTCCCTACAAATTAAAGGCTTATTTCTAATCACTGCCATACTTTCTTAACTTTTTTTCCATCATCATCCCTCCACTTACCTTCAGGAGTTGTGCTCTCACATGTGCCTCTACCAAGTGGCTCTTGCGTAGGTTTCCGACCCTCCACATCATGCAGAGTTTCCCATCCCTAAGTGCTACCACAGCTGTTTCGGAGAACACCAGTGTTTCATTGCGCTTCTTGGGCTTGGCAATCTTTGCCATGACTGCCCCGATGATGAAGGCGTCAATAATGCAGCCCACAATGCACTGCAAAACGACCGCCACCACCGCCAGGGGACATTCTTCGGTCACACTTCTAAATCCGTAACCGATGGATGTCTGTGTCTCCAAGGAGAACAGAAAGGCAGCCATGAAGCTGTTCACCTGGAGGAAGCACGGCTCCTCAACAACTGCCTCTCTATCAGATTCTCCTCCAGGCCCAGCCTCTCCTGATCCTGGAGAGGAACCTGAGCTGGGGGTCAGCTGAATGGAGAGATCCCCATGTGCGGAGGCAATGAGCCAGAAGGCAAATCCAAAGAGCAGCCAGGAGAGAAGGAAGGAGAGGGTGAAGATGACCAGCATCCATCGCCAGCGGATGTCCACACAGGTGGTGAAGAGGTCGCTGAGGTACCGCTGGCCCCTTTCGCTCATGTTGACGAAGGTGACGTTGCAGCGGCCATCCTTGCCCACAAAGCGTTGTCGGGGCCGGCGGCTTGAACGCCTCGTATTCCGGCGGCTGGTAGTGGAAGGGGAAGAGAGAGAATCTTGGTCCAAGGATGAACGGCCTTCTTCTCTTCCTCCTCGTCCACTCCTTTTCCCAGAGCGCATTCCTCCTGCTGTCATCCTGCCTTCTCCTCCTGCATCTCTCCCAACTGACTCTCCAATGGCACTCTGCCTCCGTGCATTGTTGTTCTGAAGAGGTAGAGCTTTTCCATTGAGGGCATGGGTTGGGGAGGGGCATGTTGGGGTACCTGACCCCGTTGGGCTTCCCCCTGCCCTAGCTGTATCTGCAGCACTCTGTGCCAGCCTCATGACCTCCTCCTCTTCCACTGGCCCATCCACCACAGCACTGAAGCGACGTTTCACACGTGCCGCTCCCATCATGTACTATATGTCTCTTATGCACAAGTTCACTGTTAGTATTCCTCAATGAAGAACTGTTGATGTGATGATTAAGAGACTGAGTGAGTGATGATACAGTACTTTTAATTTTAGTCCTTCTTAATGAAGAGATAAATGTCGGTCCATAGTGGGCAGGGAGAACCTGAGAATAGTTCCATCCAAGAACATTGATCAATCACTTGTTTTAGTGTCCTATCCACTTGTGCTGTGGTCTTGCTCACAGTGTATCCTTCAGTATTTGATCCCTTTCCAAACTTTACTGGACTGGACTATGGACTTTACTTGAAGTACGTTCACAAGTACATTCATTGGCAACAAGTGCCTTTATATTATATAAAATGCAGAAAGTGAGCTGAGCTGAAAAAGAAAGTTGACAGTAGCCTAAAAACTCTATTTCTGTGATTTTCGGTTTAGAATAGTTGGTTTGACAAGGAGTGGTAAGGCTGGGATGACTTTAACAGACATCACATATGCATGCAGGATTCATTCTTTTCAGTTATAAAAAATAAAAGGAAAGTCTTGAGTTGACATACACTGATAAAGGCTACAAGCTGACAATGCAATCCAGGATAGGGATGGAGACATTTTAAGGACATACAGCTCATTACCATGTATCTTCCATAACAATGAACAATACTAAAAGATGCAAATTAAGCATACAGTAAAAGACAGGCAAATTAACATAGAATAGCAGGTGATATGATAACAAAAATGTCTAACATGCAAAAACATGCCAATTCTTACGAACAAAGTTCTTCCCAGTTTCACAACCCTTTGGTTTGGACATGAGGAAAAAAAGAACATAGCACTTTCAGTACAGGAAATGTCTACTGGCATTAACCATCATTCCTCAATAAGTGCAAGTATATCTTTGAGAAAGTACTGAATGTAGTGTAAAATGTAATTTGAAGATTCACACTGTTTAAGATGACTATGACTTGCAGTTGTATTCACAAGTCAGGGAAATGTCACTTTGCCCAACAATAGGGGCCTAGCTGAAAGAACTGTATTTTGTTTGCCATTTCCTTATCAATCATGTCACTGCTTTGACAATTTCACATTTTCTTTCGAATGGTCTGCACACATGTTTGATAGCCATTGTCAAATTACTTGTTTTCTGTACTGACTGTTGCATGGGATTATGTTGACATCAACTACAATGCTGTCTGAAATCCCCTGCAACAGTTAGTGCCTCAGGACAGACATACCTCATTACAGCTCAGCAACATGGCTGAGAACTCACCAATGCCTGACAAAAGATACGAAGGGAAGAAAACAGAAATAGATTACTTTGATCTATCTCCACAATTACTCATGCTTTTTAGCTTTGAATTAAAAATTTATATGGAGAGCAAAGGTAAGTACACAGGTCACCTGAGGAAATTTTCTACATCTTTCTGGAGGTTTGGTCCCAAAGGTGCCAAATTGGGTACACGCCACTCAAGGAGAAGCCCTGAGAAGTGCTGAGAATGAATGTGGCTGACAGTTTGTGGACTGTAGTCTCTTACTCAGCATCCTTGCCTGTTTGAACCAGATCATAAAAGACTACATGATCATCAGACAGAGGTTCTGCAAACAAATATAATAACATATATTCTCTCTAGATATATAACATGAAAATAATAACATGCAATACAAAGAAATATTAGATTAAGTTTACAAAAGCGAAACTAAAATGTGTACATACATCTGGAAATTAAAAAATGGGGTTGTATTGTTAGTAGTTACCTTGCCCAACCATGTCCAGGGAAATCTACTACTGAATCCTGAGTGTTCAATTTCCACATCCAGTCTCTTTTGACAGAATCAAACCCTCAAACACTGTTCAACACTGGCAAGTACAAAGAAAACTGAAAAACATTTCACGAGAGCGTCTGTTATAACTTTACAAATATGGAAGCAATAACATTTCATTCAACCAGCAGGGTAGACAAATGTCTACAACAAATGAAAATGAGGAAAGAGATCCCTCCTGAAGTGAGAAGTGACGTAAGGGTTCATCTTCACTGTGTCGATCTCCCTTTCTGACACATGTTGAGTTAAAGCACTGAGCTTTGTTGATCTGCGGGACGAATCACAGGAGATGACAACAAAAGTCTGTGGGTATTTCACTTTTCTTTACAGAGCTGTTGGCTGTCTGTTTTGTATCCCTTTGCTTTAGGCCCTTCTTGTTTATTGCACTGCGAGTTTTGAAACAAAAAGAGAATGACAATTAAAAGTAAGGTAGAAATTATGAAACTGAAACTGGACTGTAACATGCGTCAGCAGTTATAATGTAAATTATTGTGTTAAAATCGACTTTTTACTTATACTGTTGCATCACTTCACATTTCCCATCAACTGAAATCTTAATCATACTTAACCATATGATAAATATCTAAATAGATGGTTATCAGAAACATACCATTTGTGGTATACTCCTTGGAGTCTTTATGCAGACATATTGCAGATGTTTTCATGTGAACTGTCTCAACTTGAAAAACCAAATTCTCACCCAGATGTTCCTCTGCACTCATGGGATCTGTGATGAGAAACAGAGAGAAATAATTTGGTAAATTCTGAGTTTCGTTACAATAAAGACTTAACTGCAAATTAGTCACACACATATATATAATATCCCTGTAATTATGGAAATCTTACAGAGACTATAATAATCAAGCACCATGATTACCACAAATATTCATCATATATTTCTAAAATATATATAACTTTAAGGGAAAAGTCTTATTGTGAAGAAGCATCAGATAGGTACAGGGAAACCAAATTGTACAAACTCTTCCAATAGAAGAGTTGGTTTTCTTGAGCAAAGGTTGAGATGAAATTGTAGCTTAGAAGAAGAAATAGAAGATAAAGCAGGAGTCTGGGTTGGTTGGGGGTGAAGAGGGAGTATGTCTTGCTGTGGAGATGGTGGTATGATGTGGATTACAGCTGTGCTTGTGACTTTAGTAATCTCACCGGTGCTTTGGTTAATCCTCTGAGGACTTACATAAGAGGCACCACTGTTATAGAAGTAGCAAGAATAACTGTAAACACACACAGGTAGGATATGTTATGCCAATAACAGATTTTAGGATTGTACTAGGAAATAATGGAAATTTTACTATCCTTTTTTTCTATTTATGCAGACTTGCAGATACAGTGGTCAACTTGAGTCAATCATTACTGATGAACAAGGAAATAAATAAACAAATAAAATGAGACATTGGTGTTAAATACTATCTGAGAAGTAAAATTAGTGATTTCACGCATTAAACTGCTATAGTATGTGATTTCATCTTCCATAAGATCCATTCCTTCTTCTATTATTTGTCTTGCTTAATTTTTATTATGCAAATACCATAAAGGTGGCTACTTTTCAATGCTGAGTTCATGAGCTCAGTTCATGAACAATTGGGCGAGGAGACATGTGTGACCTTGTCGCTACTGAAGTTCTGTCAACACTACCAAATGAACAAGCCCTCAGGTTTGCTATCTCTGTGATTGGGCTGAGGTGTCATGGGACAAGTTACGACAGTAGCTGGAGGAGGTGATGAGGGAAGTGTGTGTGTGTAGGTAATGTGAGAGTGCACGTGTCCTTGCATTGCCTAATCTTATCATTGTGAGGTGGCAAATATCTCAAATGACTCCTTGTTCAAAAACATTCATGCAGACACGTGTGGGAAAACTGTTTGTGTGCACTTGTTGCTTCACACTGCCAGGACCACTGATCTGCAGTCTTCCCTATATGATGAAAGCTGGGAGATGCCATTAGTAATGTTTGTGAGCCCTGTCAGCAAACTGTATTAGATTATAATTTAATTATTCTTAAGTAGTCCAGACAGCTATGTGCAATAAAATTGAAGTTTGTGTTTTAAATGTTTAAACTAAAACATAACAGTCGGTAACATGTCACAGAACAGGACATTATCTCAACTGAGATTTTGCATCCTTCTCTACATGAGATGACATTTTAGAGCTGCAACGATTAGCTGCTAAAATCCAAGTTTCCTGAGCAAATATTTGGTCCACATCTGACAATTTAACACATGTATTTACTTTGTATTTAGTTGGGCAGACAATCTGTATCATATTTTGCTACAATTTACCATGGGCATGTCTGGTGTGTATTACGACCATATCTTAACTGTGCTGATCTAGACTGATTACGCAGAAGCATCTAAAGAAATTTAATTAAAACTCAAACCTTACACTAAAATTACACCTAAGTTAATATTTCATTAAAAAAATGAATGACTGTAGAGACAAACCTGTTTGTTCCAGTCTCACTCGTTTGAATTATCACTGTCACTAACACTGTAGTACTTTTGACTACTAGATTAAACAAAAACATGGTAAAGAAAACATCTGCTTTGACAATGACTTTCATAAATCTCCTACAGGACCACAATAATCCAGGTTTACCACCTATATTTCTCTCCTTTCCTACGTTGTGTCATGTATTCTCTCTTCCTGTTGCACCCCCTTGTCCTCTTTCTATCCAGATTATGTGAGCATATTAAGGTACTATGTGCCTAGATTAGGTTGGCAGAGAATATGATTTCAGTACTATTGAAAAAGGCTATTTAAACCATCCCTTATTTTGCTTTGACACTTGACTTCCTTGCCACATGTGATCTGTCCTATTTCCTATTCTTATTTTCTAAAAACAATAAGTGATATTCACAATCTAGTTGTGCTCTTTGAAGTGTTTCATGTGTCATTACTGTGGACACAATGTACAACACAAAACCTAAGTGGTCCTCTACATTGCAAAGCCACAATGCAAATACGGAGACATCAATACTTTATATTGATCAGTGGAGGATGAAAACCAGGGCACAGATTGGGTCTCACTCTCTGTGTGTCACATGGCTCTCTATCTTAGGCCTTTTTACTTCAATCATTGTCATTTCATACTTAGTTATTATATTTAATGTAAGGTTTAATCATGTTTAATGCACACATAGGGTTTTCCTTAACTTTAACAGCCTGGCAGTATCAAATGAATGCATAGACACATTACAGCACTGCCACTATCTCTTGCTTTTAGCTGATCTGATCAATATAGCTGTGGTCAAGTGTTGATCTGTTGACATAATTCATATGTTTCAACAAACAGCTGTAGCATCAAACATACAGAGAGGTTGCATCATAAACAGTGAAAAAAAACAGCAGGTGGGCAGGTGAAGTATTGTTCCAAAGCACTGTAATTTAATAATAAGGGGCTGATGCAACAATGTTGAGGTTTCCTCATGGTGCTGCTTAAAATTCTAAACACATGGATGATTATACCTTTTAAAAAGTTTACAGGTGAAAGGACTACAGTGGTTTTCTGCATATTTTAGCTTCTGCAGTTTACTAACAACAGCATAGATTTGATACAAAACTGACCACATTCCAGAAAGCTACTAGTGCTTCACAGCTAGAAGGACCTGGGTTTGCATCGACTGGTTGGGCAGGTACCTTTCTGTGTGGAGTTTGCATGTTCTCTACTCTGTGTGGGTCTTGTCTGGGTTTACTCCAGAGAAAAGGCATCCAGGTAAGTTAGCTGGTGACTCTAAATTGCCCGTAGGTGTGAATGGTTTTCTCTTTCAGCCCTGCGATAGACTAGCAACCTGTCCATGGTGTAACCTGCTTCTCGCCTAGTGACAGCTGGAATTGGCTCCAGCACCCTTAACAGGAAAAGCTGTTTGGATAATGGACAGATGGATTTTATGAAAATAAGCTTGTACAACTTGATCAAAAGAGTATTTAACAGCTTTTGCATTACACTCCAGTGAAATTGTCAAAACCAGCAATACAATATTTCCTCTTCCAAACAAAGCTTGAATAGCCACAATACAATTTGATCACCAAGAGGCCAGACATGCCGATGTGTAAGGCCACATTCGAAGTTTCGCTTTCATTTGAATGAGTACGTGAGCTTAACTCAGCGGAACTCAGCTGTCAAAACATCGCAGCCTCATGCAGACAATAAATTTAATCTGGTTCAACTTGACTTCATCTGACCAAGCACTACACTGGCTAATTATACACACAAGTGTGCATTTGTGGGGGTTAATACAAATGCTGCATTTCTTTGTGAAGGTCACAACAACCAAAGATGAATTCACTGCCACTTGGACAACTTTACACACCTCTAAATTAACAAACCCCTCCACTATGTTTTGGGGATCTAAAAGGATTTTTAAACACACACCCTCTCCCTCCTGCTGGGCTTCCCTGATCATATTTCATAATTTCATCAATACATGAAACAGACCCCACCAACCCCTGTCTCTTTAACACAGGGTGCTGCCTGTGTTAAAGCAATCTCTGCATGAATCTGGCTTCATGCTAGTAGCAGCTAATATAGCTTCGGGCTGCAACCTTCAAGCAGAGATGTGGAGTGTTACATCATTTCCTGTATTACACTCAGATTATATTTTAACATTCTTTTAATATTATTACTCAATTAACATCACTGCAGTCGAATTATCAGATTTTATTCAGATTCCTCTGGACCCAGAAAGAAGCCTTGTACAAGTTTATGTATGCTACTATAAAATTAGTATCCATCATAATGAGTCTTATTGTTTTGTGGTCTTAATTATAAGACTTAGATTATAAGTGCTTCCTGTCACTTGCCTGCCTGGTGCAATGCAGCTCTTCTCATTGTATGAGATTAGTGTTTTTGTACATGCTCCCTGATAAATAAACGTCTTAATAATAATAATAATAATTGAAGTAATAGTTAAGTACACTGAGCTCTGAACTAGGCAGACATTTGGAAGTCGCTGATGAACAACAAACACACACACACTTACCATTTTGGCGCTCGGCCTTATTCCATCTAATTGAAACTTTTCTGTTGCTGTTGCTCCCTCAGCTGCGTGCAGTGATCGAGGTCACTGCGTGATAACAACCAAATGTTAATCTGGGGAGTTAAGATGGTGTAAGTGCTATTTGGTGGCAACTGCACTTGCTTGCAACCATGACCTGGATGACATCCACAGGCGTCGAAAATGTAAATGGAAAATGGGGCTTTAATTATGTATCCTGTGACTGGAAAAAGAAGATCCAGTGTTGCTTTAAATTATTTTAATCCACTTCTGGAGTTTAAAAAATCCAAGACTATAAAAAAGATGGGTTGTGATGCTGGAATGAAAGGCATTTACCAAGCAGGGAGGTTCTCTCAATATATGCCTTTAGTTTGTATTATGCTAAATGTAGGATCCAGCACCATGGAGTTTGACCCATAATAGAGAGTAAAAGTAGGCCTCTTTTTTGTCTGTCACTCACATGTTCCATGTCCTTATGGACACATGATCCTAAAGTGCTGAACTACCCCAAAGCCATTAGTTATAATGTTAACGTTCTAATTTCACGCTATGAATTGGTCAAATGACTTATTTTAATTGGTTACCCAACAATTATCAGCATAAGAATAAGAAATAAGCCCTTAGCATAATTTACAGTACAAACTTGAGTTTTATAAACTGGTACCATGAGCACCTTTATAAAGAGAATCAACTGTAAAATAAAGTGTCCAACCAGAGTCTGGCCTTGCTACTTGATTTACACCTGCTTCATCCACTAGTACTGATGCGGATGCAATAAACACATGAATCCTATCTACCTGTGCATAGCACCACCTACGTTTCCCAAACAACTGCTGTGAAAGGGCACATTTCACATGCAAACTGCTTACTAATGAGTTCAGGTCGTGAACAGGTTGTATCACACAGAACCTGTTGTCTGTTCACAACTCACAAAAACAAAAAAGGATTAAAGTCTAAATCATCTGGACACATGGAGGCCACCTTATCTGGTCATTGCTCACTGTTCCTTCACACTTACTGGCTTTACGTTTTGTTTCCAGTCCTGCACCACACAGACTAACCCTTCACCAGTCATCTTTTACTTTAAACACGACATGAAGATTTGCTCATGAAGATGCATATCTTCCCTAATGTTTTGAGATTATAAACAATTAAATAATGATGATTATTATTAAATATGAAAATGGTGGAAATGTGCTTATTCCTAATGGGTTAATAATTAATGTAAAACTATGACTATGACACAATGTACAGGTAAGGTATAGTAATTAAAAGAGTCTGGCTGCTTTTTATATATTTCACGACAGTTGACCAACAAACCATCCACCATGTAAGTGAAGTTGAAGCAGCAATTTAATATAAACTCTTATCAATTCGACCAACACTTACCCGCCGCTGACTTTTTCTCCTTTAAATTCCGACGACGTCAGTTTCTTTCAGTCCTCTATTAAATCAGCTGCAACGCTTTGCTAATAAAAACAAATAAAAACAAAAACAAAACAATGAGCGCAGCCTGAACGCGACCTGCCCCGTGCTGCA
>OMLM01002260.1:19912-37080 GCA_900302695.1 Helostoma temminkii | reverse complement strand
CCCCAAACTGCCAGCGTGACCTTGTCAGTGGTCCACCATTCTGTGTTATCCATTAATACTGAATTATAATGTCTGTGTTTACCACACATAGATTACTTAATTATCCCGTTAACGTTATTATTTTTAATAAAACTTAAAAAAAAAGAAAAGAAAGGACAACAGCGTACCTAGTACAATTTGAATAGATTTCCTATGGAACTACAAAATGTTCAAAAGTATACGATAAGGAAATTATGAAATATATATTAAGACACATTTATACAATATGACAACAAATTTGTGAAATAATTGAAAACATTTAAATATTTCAGCTCGTTATAATAAAACTATTTTTCATTCTGCTTTAAAAATCTGCTTAATATTGTGAAATATTGTGATTATTTGCAAAATAAGTTTACCAGGCTCATTTTCTTTAATTCCGTCCAAGGTTTGATTTTATTTCATAATACTTATTTCATTTGTCACAGTGGCCTATTTACTTCATAATATAACTATAAAAGCAGAATTACTTTGTCTGATCCTTAAACATCAACTAGTTTTCCTGGATACCTGCTCACTGCACAGGTACAACTGGAACATGCTGAGACAGAAGTCATGGAAGATGGCTGCGTGACATCAGCTTCCTTCAGTTCTGCTTATTTTAGCAGATCAAATAGAGAGACGTTAGGAGAGAAGACAGTCTCCACCATCTAACTACTCTATACAACACCAAAAAAAACTACTCTACACCACACTATAAATAGCGATACAACTACACATTTCCACTGCAAATCACTAACATTAAACTCAGTAGACAGTGATGTTTTCTCTCCCAACAATTGGTGGGAGGTTTTAGCTGTGATGAAAACGGAAAATATATTTATGTTCTTGTGACAAAACCAATTTAAAAAAACTCAACAGGGCAGACAGAGACTAACCAAGAAGTTACAACACCATGTTACTTACCCCGAACATGGCTAGCTGTGATAGCATTAGCATTTGGTAATGGTGTTGCTGGACAGTGTGACGTGAACTTGGACTAAGGACAGCTTCATTACAAAAATGTTGCTGATGCAATAATATATTCATAATGTCAATAAAGCTAATTTGAATAGGAAAGACAAACACATAGAGACAGAAGGGAAAAGGAAGTGACCACGGCAGTGACCAGAGTACTGAGAGAGCTAGTTTCAGTGTGTGTGTGTTTACTAATACTTAATCTGATTTAATCCCAGTCAAGGCGACCAAGAGGTGACCTATGATGTCATGAGCTCAGTCACTGTATGGAAGTAAGGATAAGATTGAAAATGACTGAGGACAGACACGGAGAAAGTGACATAATGCTGCAGCCACAACAATCGCTGGCATCTGGCAACACGAACACGTCAACATCTGGATGGTGATACATGCATTTACCTGCTTAATTAAAAATATTGGAGCTTTCACTACAAATCTATGGAATTTGACTTTCACAATGTGTTTACACGAGTGCAATCTCAATACATACCACCAGTTATTATAAATTGCACAAGTGTTTGTGTAAATACAGTAATTGTAATTGACAAGTGGAAAATTGTTTGGGAGGGGCACGAGGTCGAGACACAGAGAAAGAGAGGCACCGATGTGGGAGGACACAATGTCAGATTTTGTGAATGATCAGAAAGACAAGAAGTTGAGAGGAAACAAGCACTGTGTCTTTATTGAAGATTTTATCTCGTACTAGTACAATATAATTAGATTGGTTAACAGATGTGAGACAAACCATTTGTGCAAATACCATTTGTTTTTGTCTGCTACTATTACTACAGGTTGCCTTTTGTAATAATGCCCAGATTATGTCATGAAATTCAAAGGTAGAGAAGTATCAGAGGTTCAATGAAGAGATGCTTCCTGTAATTAACAACACACAATGAGCTGTATTCTCCTGGTGAAAAGGCATCTTGTCAGGCATCAAGAATAAAAAACTAAAAATAATTGTGCCAAACAAACTGTGTCATGTAAATAGTATCTGACTTGATTTGATTGTGGTAAACCACTAGAGCTGGAGTTGAGGTCTAAAACAAACAATGAAAACTATGTGCATCTGGGGCAGAACTTTCCTTTTTACTTGTTTGACTAGTAATGAGGCATTAAACCACCATCAGTGCTAAATTCCAACAGCTCTACAGTGAGCCAACATTTCCAGTATGTAGCAGTTACTTTCATACAATTGCAATAAATCATTTAATGCACAACGCTACTTTGGAAACTTACATATTTTTTAATTTGGAGGAAACTGCAGCAGAGTGGCAGTGCGACAGTGTAGTCCCCAGATTTAAGCCCTTGAATAAGCATCGTCCCTGAAGCATTACATAATTAATACATTATCAATATTGGACAAGCATGTGGTGATGCAGTACTGAGTCTGAGCCACCAGTGGGCAGATTGAAACTATTTTTGCATCCATCCCAGAACCTGCAGTTGAAGATCTGTGGATCAGTTTAGCACCTGATCACTTTCATTGTAAACTGGTGATTGGAGAATCAGACTGGGTGGCTGCAGACTGACCAGGGGCTACACACCTGTTTTTTTTGAAGGTCTAATTACAAGCCAAGATTTCAAATCAGCAGCTGTTCAGACACTGAAAGAGCATTACTTCACACCTTAAGGTGTTTTACGACTAGAGACACCAGAAGAGAAACAATAACAGCCTGCACATTTTGATTTATAGAAGCTCCTTTAAAGTTAATGGTTATTTTCCAGTCTGGAATGTAACATGTGGATGATTTTCTTCTAAGTCAAAGTGTGACTTTACACTCTTTTTACATCCTTTCACAACAATGCAGGGAAAGTGATTTATTAAAGAGTTTGCTCGTGGAGCTTCCTTGTGAGCCGGGTAGATGCTGCCTGCGGCAAAAAATGCTCCGTGTGAGTCTGCAAAAGGCTGATCTGATTTCTGCTGATGGAGCAGCAGCAAACTCAGACTCAGTGTCCTGTAACAGGTTCCAGACTTTGTCATGGTCACACCAGGTCCAAATCTAATGTTCTGTGTTTTCAGGGGTAGGCGTATATTGGTTCAGTGTGTGGTGTCTTCTTTCTGCCGACTTTTGGGGCAAACACAGAAGAAAGATCCTCTGCACTATAGATAAGAGATAGTTTTGAGTCTGTGCAGATTTGAATTTATAGTTTTTTAAATTTAGTGCAGACTCAAAACTATACTGTGTTCTAAAATATTATGTAACCGCCATTTACGTTTGGTTTAGTTTGTACTGTAAACAGGGGAGCTGGAAGACAATTTATAGAGCAGCTGATCGTTTTGTTACCAGGAAATCTATCGACTAAATTAATTTACAAACAAAGATTTTACTTCCATTGTCTATTGTGAAATAATTTTTTTTACCAGTATTTCATCTGTAGTGCTATTTTGAGGTATCCTGTTCAGCAAACATCTATTTAAGGGGGCTGCACAGGTTCTCAACATGGCTGTGGAAAAGTCTGTTGTTTCAGGCTTTTTGTAAATAACATTAAATAATGTTCATGCTTGTCTTCTGCCCCATTATGCATAACATGTGGCTTAATAATTGTCGGTCAAATGAACTGTCTGAGATTGACACAAGACAACTCAATATGAAAAAAAATTATTTAACACAAATCCTATTCGTATGTAATACAATAACAAATGAACTATAGATGTATGACTCAGTTCAATGTGTAAGGCAACTAGATCTAAGTTAAGGAGCTAAGGTATTTTATATCTATTTTATACCTTAAATCCCAGTGCCCAGAGTGTTTTTAATTGTCTGACCAAAAGTTAATAATTAAGTTCCCTATAATTTTCTCAAAATTATAAAATATTTGAAGAACTGAAAGTGAGTTATTTTTACTAAGGTCTCCAATTCTTGCTTTAAAACAATGAAAGCAATATATGACTAGCAGCAAAAAACAAACAAAAAAAAAATCATATACATACATAACAAAAATAAATAAATATAAAACCAAAATAAAACATGATGTTCTCACAAAGCAGAAACTTCACTGAGGGAACTGCAGAAATCTGCTCTGCACCTGTAAACACAGATAGGCAGGAGGGGAGGGTGGATCAATAACTCATCACGAATTGTGAATCAACCTGGTCCAACAACCATTTATCATACAGGAAAGTGTCCACCCATTTAATCAAGGTTACAATACTGAGGAGAGTCAACCACTGGGCAATTTGTCAGTCAGTTTGCTCTGAAATGGGTAAGCTAATTAATGAAATGAATGAAGAAAGCAAGGACAGCCAGGAAAAGGTTAGAGAGCCGTTAATGCTTCATTCTGAGGCTACCCACTGATTACACGTTACAGCCCCTTCTTCTGGATGTGCTGCATAAATAGATGAAGATAGACAGAAAAATAAAGTCTGTTTTTGCAACGAGCGTGAGTGTGATCTCAAGCTCCATTTTGTTTTTACATGCACAAACTCTAGGGAACTCCCAGTAGCACAAAGACCTCAGGGAGCATTTTCATATCTTTACATGTGAGGTGCAAAAACATATGTGTAGAATACAGCATTACACAGCAAGTGACAAGCGCATTAGTAATAGTTAGTGTAATAAAAATATATTATTTATATGTGAAGGACAGTCTTGGTTGAAGCAACAGACACGGCTGCACGGCTTTTTCTTTCCAGTACTAAAACAATTATTAACTGAATGAAGCGGAAAGACAGTGAATGCAGCAGTTTATTAGCAGAAAACCTATCCATCGTTTTCTGAAATGCTTAGTCCGCGTACGGGTCGCGGGCGTGCTGGAGTCTATTCCAGCTATCATCAGGGCAAATGGCAGGGTACACCCTGGACAGGTCACCATTTCATAGAGGGCCACATATAACAGACAAGACAACCATTCACACCTTCAGGCAATTTAGAGTTTAGACCCTGGCTGACCCAGGAATCAAACCAAGGACCTTCATGCTGTGAGGCGACAGTGCTAACCACTACACCACTGTGTGTCTAAGCAGAAAACCTATCTGCAGAAATTAATGATAGTTATTTTGCAAACAAAAATTCCACAATTTCTTTGCTCCAGTTCACAAGATGTGAGGTTTTAATGATCAAACTACATAAAGATGTTTACGATTTAAAGATGTCAACACAATATTGCTAGTAATTGACTCAAAAAAATTAAACGTGAATATTGTTTAATAATAAAATAATTGTTGCAGCTTGAATATATGATACATATAGGCAAATAATTACCAACCATATTGTATGTAATATTTTTTAAAAAGTATTAGTTATGACCACATACATTTCTAAAATCTAAATTTAAAGCAATGAATCATACAGTCAGAAGCACCCTAATACATTCTCTATGCTATCATCTTCTTGCCTCATAGATTTGCATGCTAAAGATTGAAGCAAACTAATTAATAAGGGGAAATGTGCAGACAGCAGGTCAAAGAGCTGGAACAAAGCCCTTTCTCAGGTAAATGTAATTAGAAAATATATAATGTGTCTACAGGCACTGAGATTAATGTGTTCTGACAAAGACAAATAAACAGCACATCCATTTCCTTGCTCCTTTTTCCTATGTTTGCGCATCAAAGTGAAGCAATGCTCATTTCTAAATGAGCAGCTTTTTCTTTTTCTTTTTCTCAGACAGCAACCGATATCACTACATTAAAAGATCTTCTGCATTTCCATCTAATAAGATGTTCGACCTGCCCTTGTCCGTGTATGAGGGAGCCTAGACTTCTCAACCCTTCATGGTCCCCCCCCACCCCTCTCTCCTATTTTGGCATGCCTGTGCCAGGTATTTGTGCAAATTCCTCACACCCTGTGGGGATAGGTATGTCCCCCTCTCCCCCAGCCCCATCTCTTGTCTTTACTGCCTGTCTCTGTCTATCTTATGTACGCCAGCACATGTATGAAGCAGCCAACGTGGACTCCCCACCACCAACACGAGGCGCGCAGCCTACACATTTTACTGCCTAGTCACAACTAAATCATTTCCAAGTTGTTCGGCCTCTTGAAGCTGGCAAACCACAGCTGTGGCTTCTACAGCCTATGGGCCAAAAACAACTCCGTGGATAACAGGCAAATGTGAGTTGCTTTTGATAACTGCTGAAAAGACCCATTATTCAGTGATGTTGTCAGAGCTTTAAGTCAGACCACTTATTAGATCTACCAGTTAAACTTTTCTCTGACATGGAAAAATGTTGATACAGGCGAGCATAATTAATTTTCTCAAGAATTTAAACACCAAATCGTTGTATGAATCCCTGGCTGGTGAGTGAGACGTCGTGTGTTTGAACATGAGATGATTTGGTATTGACATTGGGTCGGGGCTGAAGTGTGTTACTTATTGCAGTGTGTCACGAAATGACAGCAAATGTAATGATATGCTGGCTCAGTAGGTTTGTCTCTGTGCCCACAAGAGTCTAAACTGAGAGTCAAAACGCTTGATTTTAGTGTGTAGTTTTACATTTACGCTTAACGTTTTCACACATTAAGCACAAAGCAAGATTACAGATGCACCTGCACTGTAGGAGATCAACCCTTCAATCTGGACGAGTTAAAGAGAAGTTTTGTTAACTATTAATCCACATTAATTAGTGGTTCCTAGCATCCACTATACATATCATTATTATTGTGTGGACAATAAGTATAACATTTAATTTTGAGTGTGACTGGCATTGTAACAACTTGCTAAATGTTACTGTTGAGAGACTAAAAATAGAAAGTTGTGGGTCAGTCATATAAAATAGGGAAAGTATGTAGAATTTCATGTAGTTTGTGTATCTTACAGTGTACCTTGTTCACTGCATCAATTTGTTTTTTATATAAAACACCACTTCAAATGCATCTACATCATTACTGTATAAAACAGTTTGCTCTCTTGATGTTATAAAACACCCAGGTTTCATAAATCCATCACAATAAATTGGTAGCTTTCAAACTTTAATGTAAGAGCCATATCTGTGATTTATGATTATTTGCCAAAATACAATGTTGCAGAACCATTTATGGTAATATTCTTTATTTTCATGGAAAGTCTTTATAGTGTGCTCATGGTGAGATTTACGCCTGGCTCAAAAGTACTGAAACCATTAGAGAGTCATCAAACTATGATCACACATACTGTAAATCCCCCCAAATGTGGTTATAAAATATAGGAATTTAAAATACTAACAAAATATTAACTTTATCTGTGTTTTTATACCACTCAGTCGTGGGATGGCTTAGTCAGGGATCTTTTTCAGTCATAATTTAAAGTGAATGAAATGGACAAACAGCGATAATCACAAAGTTAATATTTTAGGATAAAGGCTGTTTATCTACCACATTGATTTTTCGAATGTTTTTTCAAACAAACTTCAACCAGAAGTCCCATTTGATAATCCCAAAATAGACTTTCTCTTTCCTACCCCTATTAATTATTGCAGAGTGAAATCTATCATTAGAAAAACCACTGGTGTATATTCTATTTTTGTGAATAAACAACCTTAATTCATTCTGTCCCCCTGGACTCCATTGAATGTACATACAACTTAATATTAATATTCAAACCCACGCAGGATAAGCCCGGTCACTCAGCATCCCATCCCACCCCCTTTCCACTCACATACACTCTTCTCCCATTGACTCAGACACATCAAAGACTGAGCTGAGGAGACAGAGCTGCACTCAGCACGGAACGAGACAGAAGGCAGAGATCAGATCACAAAGTTTGGAAGAAGATTATCACCATGTAGCTACGCCATCTCCTCCTGAAGAGGTCACAGGGATGTCACGAAGAGAAAAAATGAAAAAAACGGAAAAATTTTAAGATGGAAATTGAACTTTTTCACCAAACAAAACCATGGAGTAATAGTTCTTCAGCGGCTGGAATTAAACTGTTCTAGGGTAAGTTTAAAAGAAACAAACCTGAGGGATTAATGTCTATGTCACTGTGTGGATTATGGGCAGAGAAGTGGGTTCTTTTCCTTTAACAGTGTTAAGAGCCCCTAAAATATCCTTAACACTATAGACATTTAGTTTTTTTCTTGAATTTGTTTATATCTTAATAAAAACAAGAGTTAGATTAATAAGTATTAAGGAGTTTGAATAAGTGGCCTCAAATAAAATTTGCTAACATTTGGGCCTTCAATTAAGATTAATGAGATTATCTATAAAATAACACAGCTGAGAAAATATAGTTGTCTATTTCGAAACTCAAAGACATGTTAACGCTTTGTATCACAGTTAATTCAGCAGTTTCAAAACACGTCGACAAACCAATCTTCACCGTAGCTGTTATTTAAAGGTTGCTGGTAACGTATAGAGGCACACAGCACTGCAGGGGTTTGGCTGTTCCTCTACAGTTCAACAGTAGCTCTTAACCCCGGTGCCGCCTGGGTCACATGTGTCAGAGGCAGTTTTGGTCTACATTGATGTCACTACAGATTATATTTATCCACAAACTTTATGTCTCTGAATGTCTGAATAGTGACTCATGACTCCTAACTGAATAAAGTCACCACAAATAATGCAAGGTATGTCACCACTCTCTGCTTCTGCTTCAGTTTATTCTTTCAAATTAAAATACCCTACATGAAGTCATCAGTCATGGCAGGCTCCCTGCACTGCTCACGGACACTGCAGATTATGCGCTGATCCATATTCAAGGCACTGGTGCACAAAAAAGCACAATATAATCCAAGAAATGTAAACGAAATCTTAACAATTGTGTCCCGCTCAGCCTGAGCGCTGTCCAACTGTTGACCTTAAGAAGGAACAAGGCCTCAGTAGTTTCAGTCTAGATTTACAGCCTTCAATTGGATCCCTCCTACTTTGAAAATTCAATTATTTTACTTAAACCATGACAGCTTCACTTGGCTCCCAGTGCAACTATAAAACTGTAACAGCGAATCGGCCAGAGAAGCCAGAGCAGGTTCTGTTCAAAAATAAACTATGCTGACATTTTCATTTCTACATGTTTATGTGACTTTATTTTCTTATCTGGTGTCACTAAAACATTAAAATATACTGCACATAAAGCACTATGCAGCACCCTCTGAAATCCAAAACTGTTTTGTGGTTGTGTTGTCGTTTACCAGTTTCAAAGAAAATCTGCAGAAACAGAAAAGAGAAAGGCGGTGATAAAAACTAACCATATTTTCTTTTGTTGTTGTCTCCACCTTCTTCTTCCTTTTGACCCAATCCACCCCACCTCCCTCTTCTCTGTCCCTGATTAAACAAAACCTTTTAATTTGCATCTGAAACAGACCGACCCTTTAAACATTTTTTATAACTTTATAAACTTTTCACATTTTCACATTATGGACCTGTCAGGTTCTTTGCCTCCACCCTCTCCATATACCTTCCCTATTATCCCAAATTCCTCAATGCCTTCCTCCTCTCCCTCCGTCTCTCCTTCACCCAGCCTGGCGTCCACAGCTTTGTTCTGTGCACTCCTCTCCCTCCTTTCTCTGCTTGGCATCACAGGAAACCTTTACACCTTAGTTCTTCTTCTAAGACGGAGGAGAAATAGGAGGAGACGCGGAGCGGGGCTAACCTGTTGCCTAATGAGAGTACCCGTCCCATCCTGCCTTGCCAACTCCTCCTCTCCTTCCTCTTCCCCAATCTCCTCTTCTTCCTCCACCTCCTGTCTTCACCTCCAGGTGCTGAGCCTTGCTCTTGCCGATCTACTCTACCTTTTCACCGCCCCCTTCATTGTGTACCACAGCCTGGCATCTGGATGGGCCTTTGGTGAGCTGGGCTGCCGCCTCCTCCTGAGCTTGGACCTTCTCACCATGCATGCCTCCATCTTCACTCTCACTGCCATGAGTTTGGACCGCTTCCGGGCTGTAGCTCATCCCCTGCACACTTCCTCCTTCAAATCCTCTGGCCTGTTACGTGTAGGCCTGGCCTGGGGGCTGGCAGTGGCTCTGAGTCTGCCCATGATGATCACACTGCACTTGGAGGATGGGGAGAACCAGGAAGGACAGCTGTGTGTGCCAGCATGGGATGAGCAGAGCTCCAAGACCTATCTGAGTGTGTTGTTCTGCACCAGCATCCTTGGACCTGGGCTGGCCATCGGAGCACTATACGCTACTCTGGGACGGCTTTACTGGGTGTCTCAGACCCGACCAGCCTGGGCCAGTGGGAGCAGCACTGCTTGTCCCCGCCGTCCTCCCAAACCCAAAGTCCTGCTCCTCATCCTGGGTATTGTCCTGGCCTTTTGGGCCTGCTTTCTTCCTTTCTGGATCTGGCAGCTGCTGCCTCTGTACCAGCCCGACATGCTGCGGACGATACCAGTGGGGACACAGGTGACAGTGAATCGTATCCTCACAGGCCTGACCTATGGAAACTCCTGTGTGAATCCATTCTTCTACACACTATTGACAGGAAAACAAAGACGCAACCGGCAGACACTGACATCTGCAAATCAGCTCTGCCGCAAGAGCAGTCCTCTACAGTAGTGTGTGTCTCTGTAAGACAATGATGTGACTGTGCGCAAGTGTGTTTAACAGTGATCACACATATGTGTCAAAAGATACTGCACATGAATGCCTTGAGCTCAATGAGCACTAAAGACACTACAATCCTACAACCTAAGGAAACAGAACAACACTAATCAAATATAGCACTTTGTGTAAATGTTTTGTGTCTAATATTTCCTATCAGAAAATTGTAAATTTTTGGATTTCATCAAAAAAAAAGGCAAATATATGTCACACGTCATTAATTAATGCTTAACCTGCAAACATTTCCCAGATTTTGCTGTGAGTAAAAATGTCTTTAATTATAATGTTATAAATCATGTTTTATTGTGATAATATTTGGATCTATGTCAAATAATTACAATGTAGTTTCTACTATGAGTAATTATGTTTATCAAATCACAAACATTAGCCCAAATCAGCAGATTTAAGGTTATATCTTGCAAAGTTAATTTATATTGGGAGGGCAGAGTTTATGTCGTATATTGTGCATGCACATGCATTTCCAGAAAAACCCTGATGCACTTCTGCTTGTTTTCAAAGAACTATTAAAGAAAATGTTTGTTTTTGAACAACTGGTTGTAACTGGTCCAGACATTGTTGGGACATTTTTCTGAGACATTGTTTGTTGACATAATGAATTATGTTTGAGTGGGTCAACAGTCTTTTGTTTGCTTCCCCTGAACTGTGACACATCTAAAACAGCTAATTTTTTTACAACCATGACCTGCATGTTGGTTTGAAAATGTACTTATTGTTATGAAACACGCCTGGCCTCAACTTGTCTTGACTGTAGCTTTGTTAAATGTTCGATGTACAGCCTGAATAAAGAATATACTTTCTATAATTCACTGTGTCACGGGATTTTTCTAGACATAAATCCTTGAGATCCATTAATACTTTTGTTTGTGTCTGTGTCAGCATGCCAGCGACTGTAGAAGGTCTTCCTCATGTATATACTTGTTTCTGTGTCTCCCTGTAGCAACAGCCCGTCTCTGTCAGTCTGACTCAAAGGCTGCACTGTCCTGTATCACAAACCCTGCTGCTCTTTGGCGCAGATGAGCAAATATTGTTGTTTGACACGGAGGAGAAAGGATGGGGATGAGATGATGGGACAAAAGTGTTGGGGTAATAGTGCAGGGGCATGGTGCCCTGGTCAGAAACGCCGTGTTTTTTCATGGGGGTGGCGTTATTGGGACTTAGGGGTTTAAAATGCTGACCATGTGAGCGTAATTATGAATATTTTGCAAAGTGAAAACTTGATTTTTCCCCCCAAAATAAATAACTAATTTTCCAAACCTAGAGAATCATTCACTGAAATAATTTCCATTAATAATAGTGTAATTTCCAAAATACACTACAAACAGCAACAACATCCTTTAAGGAAGCAGATACATGTTCTGAATAACTTCCCAGGTTTCTAAGAAACAATGACACCAAGCACCAAGAGACTTGATAATGAAGTAGCACAGGTCTGTTAAGTTTTTTTAAATTTCATCACTGACTGTTAAGAGTCTCGTAAGTCTCTGGTCAATAGTGCAACAGTTTCTTTGTTCATCCAAATCACACAGAAGGACCATTAAGCTTTATTAACTGTGGTTAACCGTGTTATGACTTGACATTCAGTAACTTCTATGAGTACATAATTTGGGTGATTTGATGTTGGGAAGTTGAGTTATGTGAGGAAATCAATTCTAAATCTGGGTTTTATTTATTTGCTTATAAAGTGAATACATGCAGGAACATTAACATGGGTAAAGAAAACCTGCAGGCGACAGGAGAAGCTGTGAAGCTCTGCGGGGATCTACTGCACTGGTCATACCAACAGGTTGAAGAGAAACATACCAACAGCATTTGTCCAGGGAGCTTGTTTCTCTGCACTCTGATGCCATTATTTCTGAGGCTGCAGGATCCTTTTGTACTCTGTGCTGCCTACCATGTGTTTCTATTTACCTGGCCTGGCTTCCTCTGAGCACAACGTTCCCACTGCACAGTTATTCAGAGACCTGTGCAGTCACACCACAGGAGGCGTTTCAGTTGTGAAGTTAATGCAATAGCCATCCACATTTCATAGGCAATTCAGGCCCTTTCAGCACATTTCTCCATTTGAATGGAATTTCTTGCAGATAAAGAGACAGCTCTTTATACATTTGAAATTAAGAGCTCTCATATGAGTTGGTGATTTTTGGACGCCTGAGTCATACCAAAATGACAGAAGATGGACGGTGTAGCTCGTGTAAAGATTAAAACTTTTCAAAAAAAGACACTCAGCAGCAGTGTGGATATTAACGCACAGAGAGCTTGTTCAATTTTCTGACTCTCCATATGGGCAGGCTTTGGGTGTCTGTGTATTCCAAAACTCAATATATCACATGATTAAGTTCTCCCTCATGTCTGCAGGGATGACCGAGTGTTTGATAAACTTCAAATACACAGTGTTTGGTCAACCCTACCAAATGGATGGAAAATATTGTCTCAGTTGGCAGGCTGGCTGATCTATAAACGTTGTGTTGTTTGTGCTGGTAGTTGCCAGCACTGGCTGACTTGCTCCAATCATAACTTTTGTCCTGTCCTGTCTTCTGATTTCATCTTGAGATTGCAGTGTCTTCTTCTTCTCTAGTCCACTGGGAAAACACAAGTACAAATATTTTCTTTTGGAAGTATTGCTTCTGCTGTACCTGAGAATTTCATAAATCCAGCACATGTCCGTTTCCTGGAACCACCAAGCATCTTTCCATCCCAGCAGCCCTCGCCCCGCCTGTCAGGCTCTCCTCTCGACTAGTGTTTGGAGGCTGCTGCAGGTGCCCCTCCCCTGGGCAGCCCGCTCAGGAAAGCACCCCACTGTGTAGACGAGACGAAGCCACAACCCAGGCCAAATTCATGCTGTGAGGTGTATAAGAGGCTCCCATTCTCTCCAGACATACACAAAAAAGATTCCCTTCGTACTCCGCCTCTGCCTGCCCTCCTCTAAAATTCAATCTTCCCATCTGTTTTCCCTCTCTCAATCATTTTTGTCCCCTCTACGCTTTCTGCTTTGCCCGCATGTTCATTCCTCCACATGGTCTCGCCTTATACGATGTTAAACTGTACATTTTCGCATCAGGAATGACAAAAACTCCAATTTTGTTCTAGGACGTCTCAGCATTATCACTAACTATCCACAGAATTTCAGCATGTGTATTCGACATCTGGATACAAATTCAAGTGCTATGATACACACATATGTAATCAACACTGTATTAAAGAAAATCAGCTTGTAATAGCTAATTTGACAGCAAACACTGAAATCGAGGTACTCACAGTGTGTCTTTGTCCAACCCCTGGCAACCCCACAGCGAGGCGCCTTCCTCCCCACTACATCCCTAACTTCACACCCCTGTGTCAGCCGCCAGGATCAGGCGAGCCCCAGGCTTGTGTTGCTCGAAGGCCGGAGGTTATATCAACCGACATACACATTACAGTTCACACTTTGGCTCTTACTAGGAAAGACAGTAAATATGGCACGTCTGCCCTCTCACTCGTTCGTTCCATATGTCTGTGCTCTCCGCACAGTATACTACCCATAAACAGTGATCTCTGTAAGCTCAGGTGTCACAGCTCCCCTGACCACTGACCTTCTGACACTTCACTCATGGTTTCTTCATGCAGGGAGACCCTAGCTGATGAAGAACATCATGCATTTCCATAAACAAACATCTGTGTTGCCTATCACCTATTAGAGTTTAAAGGGCTAGTTGATCAATCAGTTAATTGGTGACTATAAACATTACTTTGAAATATACCTAAAAATAATCTGCTTTATTTTCAAATTCGCAAACACAAATGAAAATATTTTGCTTCCAGTAGCAAAAATTCTCAAGAACAGCAAACAAGATATAAACACTATAAGAATGACAGCAACAATTGATAAGGAAAAGATAAAACTACAGCAAAATGCATGATGCAAACAACCAGCATTTTTCAGTGTTTATCGTGGTTCACATAGTTTTTACTAGTGTGAAAATAACCAACCACAACCTAATGTATGCATGTATTAAAGACACACAGCAACCTTGCACAATAATAAAAAGAATATTATTTGGAGAGCATTAACTCATACAATGCATGCTGGGAAGTCTCTGGGAATTTTTTGTTTTGTTTTGTTTATTTGTAATTAAATTAATGAGTTGAGTGACCTCTAACAAATTAATTAATTCATCTCATAATTTTCAGTTGAAAGATGTCAAGTCAGAACAACTAATTGTTTCTAAGTCCTGGTTATAATAGTTTGAAATTTTAAAGCAGCTTAAAAATGTCAAACTTTGTATTTATGTTAAGTTAATTTAAAAAATATTTGCTGATTCCACTAAATTCCTGAATGATGAATTTACAGTGTGTGAGCAGAGTCTGAATATTCTGAACTGCTGGTCAGACAAAGACACTTCACCATGTCCTGACATTTTTAGATTTGTGCAACGAAACAGAGATGAAACTGTGATGAAAATAATTGTATTTGTTACATATAGATGTGTATTAACAGTGTATTTTTAAAGGTGTCATGGCTTCCTATAGGACAGCCAGCTTGCATGCTAAAGGTGAAATAGTGTGCTCCTACAGTATGAGTTGGTCTATAGATCACAGAGTTAGAGTGCCACCTGCAGGTGGAACAAAAGAAGAACAAACTCTCATTTAAATTACTCACTTTGACAATAAAGAATAATTGATTTCTGTTTTCAGATTTATAGTTAAATGCAGAATTATTAGCCCCACTCCTGAACATACAAAACCAAAAGTGTTCATAGTTTAGTTGCTTCCAAAATAACAAACACAAAATAACCAAGAGATTATAATAATGATCTGAATTTAAAAAAAAATTATTACTCCTCTCACAATTAATAGTCATTAGTGTAACTTTTCTGACTGACAACAACCTGTTATGGTACTCCCTAACTCAGCTGGCACATTTCTCTTGAGAAATTTTAGTCTCATCTTCCGCAGAATATTGTTTCAGCTCATCCAATTCATTTTCAAGAACAGACATTAACCTGAAGCTCCCATCAGTAATCCAGGACCCTGATCTTCCAGAAAGATTTGGACCCACTTAGAACCTAAATCTAGACTGTGAGCATCTTTATACTATCCTGCAAACGACACAACACAATCTTCTTTCTTCATGACATCATGCACACAAACAAGGTTACCTGTGTCTGAAGCTGCAAAACAGCACCACAACATTTTGTACCACTATATTTAATGGGAGGACAGGGTTGAAGGCCTCTCTCGTCCTTCACTAATCAGAAACAGCATCCATGTGCCCAAACAGCTCAGGTCTGGTCTCATCTGACCAAGTCACAGACTGCTGAAACTCATGACACCATGATGAAGAACATTGTAACATCACGTCCAGAAGAGGCCAGTTTAGCAACAATCCCCTTGGCAGAGGTCTGGGGATTCTCGTTGACATCTCTGACTATATTCATCTTGAAAGTTTTTGAAATCTTGCCCTTTCAGGTTAATTTCTAATATAATTTTTCTTCCTTGGTTATGGTTATTTCTAAAGGTTTTGTTTGATTTCATGAAGGAGGACAATAATTTTGTGTTTAACTGTACTTTAAAAATCAATATCTGGCAAACATCTCAAATATACAAATTTGTGTGCATGAATTTTATATGAATCAATATTAGATGTGTACAAACAGCGTTTTGATAGCTCCCAGTTGTTCATTGCGAATACTGCGAGTCACAAGTTTGAGTTATTTCCTTTTCACTTACAGCTCCACCTTACAAATTCAGTAAGATGCTGAGATAAAATTTCTGAAGTCTTCTGAATACCTGAAGCACACATCACAATGTTTCTAGTAACTTGAGCTAATACGATTCCAGTAGTAAGGTGTCTAATACCAGAAACCAGTCTTCCCAAGTTCAGAGTCTAAGTCATACATAACACTATACTATGGGCCACGGTGATAAATCCCAATAGTTTAATCATATTTTCTGTTTCTGTAAACATGACCTACTCATGTCATAGCAATGTGCTATGACTGCTCATAAACTCTAAACTCAACTAATGTGGACCATTTGTTTAAACTCTTGCAGAGTTTGCTATGTCTGTTTTCAGCCAGGTACTTTAAGAAAGCATTATTATCGTTGTGCAAACAGGATGCTGTGTACCTGTTCTCTGGGTTTCAGTTACACAAACTCGTGTCTGTCTTTACACCAACCGAACATCCAGTCAGTAACTGGCCCATCCCATTAACAGTGTCCCCACTCTCCCACCCTGAAGGGTCAACACTGCAGAACAAGCTTCGTTCACCAAAAACAGAGCAACCATCCTGACAAAAATATTCATTTTCACTATGAATACTAATCTATAATAATACATATAATTCTACTAAACGTCTGTGTTGTAGCTTTTTAACAAATTAATGATAATGAAATCCACTTAAAAATAATAAGCTCATTAAATGCTCATTACTTCCATGTCCCATGTGTAAAATGTACTCGGCCTCTTAAAAAGAATACAGATGATTTTTTAATGCTGAAAGGGGAAAAATTAAAATTGTTAAATGATAAAATATTTATAATTACATTTTTTTATTATTACACCAGTCTTTTTAGATAATTCTTTACAACAACCAAATATCTTGACTCTGACACTTCAGTAAAAAGCTCCACTAGTGAACTAGGAAGCAATAATAATAATATATAATAAAATAATAATAATAATAATAGATGGACATAGACAGAGCAGTGCTGTGACTGA
>OMLM01002259.1:8471-23838 GCA_900302695.1 Helostoma temminkii | reverse complement strand
CACTAACCTATAATTTTAGAAATTAGATGTTATACAGGTGTGGTGGTTAATGTACAGAATGGGTGTGAACATTTTTCATAGTTTTGATATTTTGTTTATGTGAAGCATGTAATTAGTCTAATTAAAGAACCTTTGCGTGTACTGTTGTTCCTTTCATTTTGAAAAAGACGCGGAAGAAAATATCTTGGCAGCCCCTCAAAACCATAAACCTAATGTTGTGACTGATTTATTATTTCGGGGAAGTAGATGTAAAGCTCAATTATTTATGGGTTAAGTGTGTACAGTAAAATATTCAGGGAAGTTCTATGATTAAAACAATGCTACCTATTATTTAGGAACAGAACAAGTACCCATGTTTTAAAGTCACTCTGCTTGCATGTAATATTTGAAATGCTAGCTACACAATATACAGTACTATTCATGTGACAGCAGCTATCTCTGTTAGACTTAAAAGGCAAAAGTAATAACCATACACACTGGCATGGTATGTATACTGTGTCATGCACTGACCTGCTTTCAGGAGGATAATCTGATCGTTCTGACAGAGGTCCATGAAGCCTGAGATGCGCTTGGCAAACTCCACCACATACTGGATTGCATTGGTGATGTGAACGGCACATTGCTGCCACATCTCCTCAGCTGACTGAAGGACAAAGCAAGACATAGAAAGGCTTTTGTGAGAACTGCACACCTCAAACGAGTTACAGTATATTCTATTATTCTCTATAGTAACTCTCATGATTATCTGCTGATGTGATCTGATTTCTGCTAAAGACATTCTGACCTGGAGGATGTTTAATAATTTCTCTATCTCTATTAAAACTGTGGCCTCCAACCTCCAACCTTGACTAATTGAAGAAAAAACTGAGAAGGAAATGTACATGTGATAAGAATGTTTGCATTTACAAAACCTGACTGTAAGAATAAACTATAGGGATTAGGATGAAATGTATCTGTTTGTTTCAGGCAACTTCTCTCCAGAAGTTTTACTGTTGACATGTGTGGAAGGTTAAACATTTAAAACATTCCTCTATGAATGCTTTAGAGGGAGCAAGATGGGTCAAAACATAGCGATACAAAAAAGTTAGTAAAAGTCATATGCTCACATATCAAGACTGTAAGTAATACATATTACTCAAACACATTTCAAACATGGAGATAATGGAAATTTTAAGGGAACAGATTTTCTGTGTCTCAACTGGGTGACAACTGAAATGTGACTATATAAGTTTTACTATTATATACCAGTGGAAATGAAATGTCTCAAATACCTTAGTCTGGTATAAGCGTGTCTCCTCTGGGCTATACAACGTCCACACTATTCTCTTCAGCTCCTCTGTCGTGTGCTGGCTCGTCTCAATATGGGACTTCACCACACTCTGAGTTATACGCTCTAAACAAAAGCAAACATTTGTCAATTTTCTCACAAAATGACTTTTTTTATGGCAAACACCCTAAATGGGGTGTGTGCTGTACTTATTGGACAAAGCCAAAAGTTACTGTATCTTTTTATATCTTGTAAATGCTTTGTTAAATTTCTAACCTATTTCAAGAAGGGAGCAGCCTTCGGGTAGTGGGTTAAGGATTGCATGTGAGAAGAGTCCAGATTCATGCAAAAGCTGGTACTCATGCTTGATGCTGTGGTTGCCATCTACAAAGTCCAAGTTGGTCTGTTCTGGTGAACTCTGAGAAGATGAGCTGCTGCCTGCGCTGCCGCCCAGCATGTCCAGGTTACAGTACTCTCCACCATCCTCAGGAGTCAATGGCAGATCAAAAAGAAGGCCTTCTGGCAGCATGGTAATGTCGTCCAGATCGCTGAGTGTGGTGCTGGAGCCTCTTCTGTAGGTGCGGCCATGGTCAACCAAGTCACTATTCTCCTCACGGGCACCAGCCCCCAAACACTCCTGGGACTGCTGGTGTTTCTGGACCTCTGCATACAGGCTGTCTCGCTGCTTTTTGGACATTCGACCAAACTTTACAGCTGTAACAGCAGGTTGCAAGCACAAAAATTAATCATTCAAGAAAGTCTAGGAATGGTGTTGTATAATATGTGAGATGGATATTGAGTTAATTAAATATGGAGTGAATAGGTGCTCTCACCATCACGGCTCATGCCGAGAGCGAGACACTTCTGCAGCCTGCAGTGCTGACAGCGGTTACGGTTGGTCCGGTCAATTTGACAGTTCCTCTGTCGAGAGCAGGAGTACATGGCATTGTTCTGCTGGCTGCGTCGAAAGAACCCCTGCAGACAGTGACACACACAAAATAAATGATAAATTAGTGGAAAAGAGCAACCAACAAAATGTTTGTTATACATCATAAACACATATTAAAGCTCATAGGGACAGGTTTCACCTAGTTCTACCACTGTCAATATCTCCTGTAGATGATATGGTTTAATAGCTCACCTTGCAGCCTTCACAGGTGATGACACCATAGTGAATTCCTGACGATTTGTCCCCACAGATTTTACAGGGAATCACCTCTATTTGAGCTGGAGAGAAAGATGTTACAGTTTCATTATGTAGGCATACCTTCAAGGATTTAGTCTTGTATCATTATAGCATGACAATTACAACACTGTGTATGTCTTTCATATGGCACAATATTCCAGATCTGAAACAAGTTAGTTAATCAACATAAAATAAATTTGAGGTTATCTTGAAACTCAGTTAACCAGTTGAGCCATTATTTTCAAGCAAACATGCCAAACATTTGCCTGCTCCAGATTCTCCAGTGTAATTTGCTGCATTTCTCTGTTTTACATCAAAGTGAACCAAATAATTTTGTGTTTTGGGTCAAATAAAACCAGACATGTCATGTTGGGTTCCAGGAAACTATGACATACATTTTAGTTTTTGTATGAATCTGCACATTCATTGGTTACAAAACACTTTTGTACTCCTGCAGTCCTACATTGATTCACAATAGACTGTATTCACTGCAGCTGGTACACTGGTACAGCTGGTATAGCCAGATCTATGAACATATATAGAAAACCCAGCCCAAGTTATGCAAAACATGTATTGCCACTATGCTTAAACATTGCATGAGAGTGATGCCAGTTTTATGCCAGTTCTAGGAACATTCAACATCCGCTTTTTAGGCCTATCATGCTGACTCTTTTTACTGTCAATAATAGACCTCAGCCATATCAAATAAAGTGGGTTGTATACACTAACCTACACTACACTTTTTTAAGAAAGGCAGATTTTTTTATTGATCAAAAAAATGGTGTAGCAGTTTGTTAATACTGTAACACTTAAGCAAGTTTATTAATTTAAAAGGATAGATGATTATTAAAAAACCCTTCTGCAATAATTGTAAACATGAAAAACTTTTGACTGTTATGCAAGCCAACCTTAGCCTTACATTTGATGCTGCTTCGTGCATGAACTGTGATGTTCTCACAGGAAAGTCAGGTTATTAAATTATAGTTGAATACAGTTACAGTTGTCTATTACAAGGAACTGTTATGTGGCTAATAATAAAGAGACAGCTTTGTAATAATCTTACAGGATTGTGAAGGAACAATGGATGTGTCAAGAATATAGAAGAAACTGTTTATACATTAAGGTCTTGTGTTCACTGTGGACCCTGATCTTTCTTCCCCTGGAACAGCTTGTTCTTTTTATTTTGTTCTTCTAAGTAGCCTGGGCCTCCACAAGCACAGGCTGCAGGTCAATTGCATTAGCAGTAGCCTGGGGTTATAAAGTTTCATCATGGCTCTCTCTCGCTCTGCCACTCTTCCTCCAGGATTAACAAAATGTTAGCAGGTTAACAAAGGCACACTGCTGTGCCAAACCCTCCAAGACCTAAAATTGTAACCCACAAAACAAGTGCAACTGACTGTTACTGTGTAGAATTTGTCCAAGATTTGATTTGGCTCAGGCTTCAGGGTGTGCCAAAAACCCCTAAAATCACTTTTGTTGGGTCACACAGGGAAACCTGTAAAGCAGTGAAGGCTTTAAGTGGCCCTTACAGCTCTTCAGAAAATTGCTGTTTTCTAAAGGCTTTTTAACTAACTACTTACAACCAGCCAATCACATGAGTCACGGTGCGTAGGGAGGAAATGCGTCACACACACAGAGGCAAAGCAAAAGAGGTCAGCGAGTGGCATTATGCTGAAAATCATGACTTGGGAGAAATTAGTCTACAAAGGCTGCTTTGCTCTGCAGATGACATATTTGTGTGTCTCGCTTGGGAAGACTCCTATTGGCCAGCAGCACAACAGCAGGATATAAATAAAGTCAAAGCAAAAAATCCCTTTCACCATTGCTCCCTTTTTCGCTCCCCCTGCAGAGCCTCACCCCCGCCCGTCACCATGTTATATAACTGGTGTCTGGCCACATTCCACGAACACACTCATTCAAAGGTGGTTGCCCTGGCAACAGTGTGACGAACCTCCCTCACCTTCCTGCACTCCCATTGGTTGCTGAGCCAGAGGCTTTGTCTGTAACTTGCCACCTCACCTGCCAGTCAGCTGAGTGGCACAGTCAGGCCCAGAGAGCAGAAGCTGCTCCACTGACACAGTTTCCCCACTCGGCAGAGTGGGAGGCGTTTGTGGTGGAGACCTCACAAGGAACACAATCACTTTTTTTGTTTTGGTTTTTTTTTTTGTAAGATTTAAGGTGGAACCCAATGTGACTCAGTCTCTAAGTAAAGGGAGAGTGGAAGGTATAGCAGTCCTTTCGGTTTGGAAGGGAAACAATGTAAAGTTTGATTACTGAAAGACGGATGAACAGTTGAAACTGGCAGGGTCAAACAAGTACACAACTGGAACTTGCGCGACATCTGGAAATATTTTCAAAAACATCTAGTACAGTAGGCTAGAGCAGGAGGAACAGATGTAGCTAATAGTAGCTCTCCACTTGTTGCAGCATGTCAAGTATTTGAGTGAAATTTCAGCTGTGGTTGAGCTAGACTATAACTCTATTTTTACTCTGGTGCCATTGGCTGCTCAGAGATTTCTTGTGCCATGGGTGTTAGGAAAATAAATGTTGCACAATTCACAACATGGCATTTAAGGGTGTACTTTTTAGTGTAAATAGTTTAAAAAGTTTAGTTTATAGTTTAGTTTATAATATAATATTAAAATGAATATGTAAAAACACTATATAAAGTTGAATGTAAATAAATAAATCTCACAAGATGTGAAAAAAAAAAGCATGCTGCCATACTTCTTGAAAATGCACAAACCATATGTGTTTATTTTAAAGTCTTTTCCACATCAGTCAGCCAGGGTGTCAGTGTCTGGGTGTTGACGCTGGCCAGCGCTTTTCTTCTTCGATGCTGTAACCGCTCGCGAACGAGACTTTGAACTCTCATCTCTGTTGATCAAACAGAGTCTAAGGTCCTATTTACCTTGCACTTTACATTTACCTGAAATACTGTATGCTTAACCTTCATTAGTGTGGGCTTCCAGGGCTTGTATGGGAGGAATGGCATACAGTATATGGTGTAATGTGCAACATGCTGTACTGTATGTTGGAGAGGCTTACACAGTAAAGGTTTGCAGAGTTTTTAATAAATATACACTCATGTTCTCTGTCTGTAATTCCATCTTTTTAATATACTATATCTCCCAAAACAGAAACACCAGTAGTCTATCCAGCTGTATGTGAACAGTACCAGCCTCTTCCCTTTTGGTACCACTGACCTACCTACAGAGTGCAGATAGTGTAGTATGTCCTGAAACTAACCGCAAACTCTTTAAAAATGCACTGCAGGTTTAGGTAATTACTCAGCAGATGCAACAGTAGGGGAATGAGTGGTATTAGTATCCATTGTAGAGGCCTGCATCATGCATAGCTCTTAACTGTAGACACTGCTGAATTGTTTTTAGTGCTTCACAGTAACACTGAATAGGACCAGTGTTTAATTATAAAGAATGCTTTGGTCTGCAGTAAAAAAATAAAAATGTGCACTGCCTATAATTGGAAGCCAGCAATGATAAATAAAATGGCAAATGAGACATGATGATGAGAGATATTTAAAATGACTAATTCATTTTACACAAATATAACATTTATAGCGTGATTAGCAAATGATTTTCTTTTATCTTTTTGTGAAACTGACATCTTGAAAAGTATCACCTGCATGTAAATCTGCAGGTTCAGCAACGTAGATGTCAACCAAACTAGATGAACTTGCAAAAAACGTATTTGCTTTTTACTTTGGCTAATTTTATTTTTCCAAGCTATTGACTGCCCCACCGTTAACAACAAAAGTGTGTCAACTGGATGTCTTGATAAATAATTATAGCTTGCGAAAAAAAGTAAAAGTTTTATTGTTCATAGACCTCTCCGCACTTTGTTTTACAACAAACAGTCGCATGCAGAACTAACTTTGCCTGCCAAGAACCCAGGCCTCACACTTTGCGTTTCTTAAGTGCTTTAACAACGATGAGAAAAGTGCATTCACTTGCCATGCTGTGCAGCCCTCAGCCAAACCTAAGTAAGCCTTTGCAACCCAGTTCACAGTTATTCTACACTATGTACCAAACCATGGGAACATTTTTGATCATGCGGCACACCTTGAATTAAAATCTCTTTAAATGTTACTTATCATTAAGGCTACTTGGAAGAAAGATGCAGCCTTATCTAAACGGCCCAGCCTTTAGATATCACTGAGCTTTAACAAATATTACGTTGGATAATATTTTTGTGTGCACTTTTGTGCTGCAAATGAACTGTAGTCATGAGATTCAAAAAGGCATACATAGATCCACACATTCTCCTATGAGTTATAACTTCAGATAAGTGAAATCTTATCAAGCAGTTGTCAGAGAAAAACGGGCACCTTGACACATACTGTAGCTCACTGTGAGCTTCCCTGAGGCTGCACACTCAGAGAGTGGCTTTGAGGCTGAGTTCAGCACAGTAGAGTCCTTGGAGGGAGAAAGAGTGACCTTTTCTCTTTACTGCTACTGCACCTTTGATCCTGGTCTAATTAAGTTCCACGTAAAGATTCAACTCTACACACCATCATGTAGAGATTAAAAAAATCTTACGGGAGCTTCTTAAATTAATTAATGCCATTATCTTACCCTCCCTGTTTGTGCAACAGTTTTGCAATAGACTAGCTCAAACAATAACCACAATGTTGTTCATTGAAATCTATCAGCAAATGAAATCACTGCTTTTTGGCTTTTTTCGCACTGAAATATCATACTGTAAATAACACCGTATTTTTACAAAATCATATTGATAACTGGGCTGTATGACACACACTGATTGTTATAAGGAACCTGAGCTGAAGGAGGAAACTGAGCTTAACTGAACCCTGCTGTGGATCACGGCTTGATGTGCCCATATCCTGCTTGCAATGCATGACAGTAAAGTATAAGTAAATAATAAAATATACATAAACAGATTTTTCTGTTTTACGTGGACTTTTACTGAAAAACGTCAAATAAAAAGAACTTTTTTGCGACTACAAGCCTAACACAGGCATGCATGCACATTTGCAAAGTGCATTGTATGCATCCGCTCATATCTGCAGCATTCTAAAGATCTAAATCAAGATATACTCCACTGGCAACCGATTTAAATAATCAACATTTTTATCTCATCAGTAATATGGCAGATCATGCACCTACACTCCCACGCGCTCACGCACGCACGCACTAGCTGTAATCCTCAATGACAGAACTAGGTCAATGGAGCGCCTCCCCCCTCTGTCTTACCCCCTCCCCCCTCACACAGGCCGTCATACTGCTGATGCTGAAAACAAAAACACGCTGGCAGGTGAACTGGCGCTAACACCACAGTAAAACAAAACATCGGTGCTTTGAAGCAGACTTAAACATAGCAAGAAATAAAGAATGACACTAAAACGCAAATGGTTAAATTATAAAACAAATGTTTGATTCACAGAAAAGTGACACAAAAGTGTGATAAATTACAGGAGAATAGAAGTCTAACAACAACAAAAAAGCATTTTAGTCTGTGAAAAAGTCGCAGTCGACAGATTTCGTGTGGTTTTTCAGTCTCTCAATCCTCCTGCTCACTCCCTCCCTTCCCTCTCTCTTACATAACTAAGCTGGAGCCGCTCACCGGAGGAACAAGACGCCCTGTCGCAGCTCATTATTGTTGTCACAGGTGAAAAAAAATAAGTGCACGAAACGTTTTAACTTAAACCTCCAAATGTGTGTCACTTACAAATAAAAATGTAACCATTTGTGACTAAAATAATATTCTATTTTCTGCCCATTAAACTTTTACTCAGCGTAAACAACTTTTCACGAGGTGAAATGTTGTTTTTGCACACTAACTAGAAACATATTTTCCTCTGCCGTGTGCAATCTGCCGTTTAATGTGGTGCGCCTGCACACTACGCACTTCGGACTGGAAGCGGTGCCTTCAGCGCAGTGTGCTCAGAAGTTCTTATTGACAAACAACCAACCATGTCAGAAACGACAAATCTCAACAAACTCACCTCTCATGTCTGCGGTGAAGTCTAGCCAACTCTTCGACTCATAAAACTCCAGGAAGGAATGAAGCCAGGATACACTGAAAGCGACGCGAACTTATTCGCTCCAAACCGGAGCAGCTGAAAACCCTCACAACAGCAAATCCTCATATGGGTTTTCTAAATGTTCTTCACCCGCGCCGTCCCTTAAAACGTGAATTAAAAACGCCGACCTGTTTGTGCTATTTACTTTCTGTCCGCTCCACGCAATGTCAGAGTAGCTGTTGTGGAAAAGCTCGTACAAAGTGATAAAGCGGCGGCTCCTCGTCTCTCAGCTCCTTCCTGCTCTGCGGCAAACTAACCTAGTTTCAGCGCGTGGACTACACATGATCCTCACTCCGCGGTCCGCCCGCCTCGTGCCCCGTGAGCTGACGCGCGCCCCCCTCGCGCGCTTTAAGGAGGTTCTCGCGTGCGTGGGAAAGTGTGGCAGTGTGTCAGTTCAGACAGACAGTCAGCCAGCGTGGGAACTATTTAATAACATGCCCATATTGTATTTACCAGCCTCCTGCTTTATTTACCTGCTATTTATTATTGTTCATTATTTATTCATCAGCCCTCTGACGAAAACTATTATTCTCTGAGCTGGTTCAGTGAATACGTCTTAATGAAAAACATAAGTGATCAAACTGTGTGTGTGATAAGAGCTTCATAAACAGAGTTATACTGTATACCTACTGATGTTTTTACATATTATCATAGACTATACACTAGAGGACAACAATTGCTTATTTTTGGTTTAATTAAGTTACAATAACGCAAGTGAAAGTACACCCTGACCTAAATTGTACGATTGTATTTGTTGTGGCTATATCTTAAGCAAGGCTTTACAATCAACTGTTACAACATAGACCCACTGAAATAAATATCAACCAGTGGTCCCACAGAAGACAGAAAACACACATTCAACAATATCAGACGCTATGAGGTAGTGGAAAGAATTATGGTGTAATGGGCTAGATTTCCACAGGGATTCTTCTTTATGGCGACATAACAATGTAAAACATGGATGTTAACACCACTTATATGCATCAACACTATATTATACATTATATTTCACAAATTCAAATATAACAGATCAACAATTAACAAAAGCTATTTTTTCCTGTTGCTGGATGCCATACTGTAATGACTTGGCATTATATCACTAGATTACAAGCCCAAGGCTTGATCTGTGTGCATGACAGAAATACTGTGGACACACCTTGGACTCTGGCACAGAACAGCATATGACACAAACCAAAACCAATAATAACAGTGCAGATGAAAATATCTGATTTGCGAACCTGTGCACGATGACAAATGTATCATGTAACTTAGACACAGTTATGAAATGAGGAGAAGAGAGAGATTATGGTAAGTAGGTTAGTAGAGCAACACAGAGGTGTCACACCCCTCCCTCCCTTGTCTTCTGGTTTGCATGATTGGTCAGTCTTCGTCTGGGTTTTTCCACTCAACACTTTTATTCGTAATCATTTCTAAATCAAATCTCGTCCTTTTTTCGTACAGTGCCTCATCACCGCCTTACTTCATGTTCATACCTCCATGTTGCCCCTCCTGTTCGTGTACAGACTGTTTAGGGTCTTTACTATCTGTTGTATGCTTTTCTATGGGTTCTGCCTTTCCCATTTGTGCAATTGCTCAGAACTCATAAAATAAACAATGTATTGCTGCTCCTGAATGCAGTTTAAAAATACAATGCTGGGAAAGGTCCGGTAAGACTGTTTTGTTTTATTATATTCTATAGTTGTAAACTTCCTCTTCCTCCTGTTTAGGTGGTTTTATCAGTCTCATGGTTTCCTTCCTGATCCTCATCTGCTGTCTTTCTCCGGTTATATTATGTCCCTCAGTGTGTCCCTCTGTCACCACGAAGCAGCCACACATCCATCCTGTGTTTGCCTGCAACGTCACTGACCTCCTGACCCTGAATCTTATGTAACCATGGCAATACCCAAATTAGAACATGAAGCATGGAAAGAGGGAGGCGCTTAACGCTTCGCACACAGGCACGTAGCTCCCAACCAGCTTTCCAGATTAAGTCAGATGGAATGAACGCGCCTGCCGTGTGTGTAGTTGTGCGTGCACGCTGTTTGTGTCAGACTAGACAGACATTAAATAAAGATCAATTAAATATCTCCACATTTAAATCATGGGTATCTGGTAGTGAAAATAAACACATTGTTTCAGCACGTTGAAAGTGCTGCGCACGAATGCAATGACAATTTAATAGCTCAAACTGGCCTCTGGCCCACCGTGCACAAAGCCCAGTATACTGAGAGGATTATTTTAGAATCCAAGCTCTGGCTTCCATAATCCTCTCTCCTCTCCTCGCTCTCATCCTGCTAAACCCTCTCCCTACTCCCCTTTCAAATGCCCACTAATCTCTTTCACTGTGACTCTCTGTATAGCTGTAATCTGGTTTGTACCCATCACCTGCACCAGGTTCACATCAATAGGTTATTATGCAAAAGTAAAGAGCTCCTTCCTTTACACTTTGTCGTAAGCAGGCCCACCTCCTTCCACAACCCGAGGGAATCCCTAGTGTCATTGGATTGACCGCAACTAACGTTAGGGTACGTATTCAGACAGAATTCACAAACATTGTTCGCAACTGAAATGTTTTAATGGCTTGTCTTAATGGAAACTGAGCAAACATACTTTGCTGATTAGGAACATTAAAGGTCCACAAGGTTTGAACGTTGTATTTCAAATGTGTCAATACACTCCTATTACTACTGGCAATGTCTGAGTGGCAGCAGGAGATCTCCAATTACAGGACATGTAATCTGAGTTGACATCTATTCATTGACATCACTACTGGGCAATGGTGGATTCGATTTTGTTTGCCGCCATCTCTCATTCATCTGCAGCCATACCTGCAAAATGTTATCTCCTGCAGGACTATATGCTCACAGTGATAGTTCTAACATGCCAGGTATGATGTTCATCACATTCACTGTCCTAGGTTAGTATGCCGGTATGCAACATTAGCTAGTTATTGTCCTCTGAAATTTAGGAGATAACCTTATAAACTGTCCCCTGACTTGACGATTAAATGAATCAAGTCAGAGGTGAAGCCTGGGTGAAATATGAATGTCTAAACCAGGGTACATTGAAATTGATCTGATAGTTGTTAAGATAATTCACTATGGACCAAAATATTATTGTATAATCCATAATGCCGTGGTGCTAGCTTTGCAAAATATCGCAGAGGTGGAAAAACTTTTGCGCTTAAGTGGTTTTGTAGACAAATACTCTCACTCAAAATAACCTTTGACCTGAAACTGCACTAATGGTATAGCTTCTGCGTTACTTGAAACCTATGGTGTTATGCTTGTGGCAAGGTGAACTAATGTTACATGCATACCTTCAATGAGGTAAACAAACAAACAAAATGGAGTGCCCTTCACTTCTCTTTTGACTTGGTATTTGTCTTCCCCCAGCAGCTGTGGATACCAGAGATGGCTGTATTCATCACCTTCAGGTACACATTAGCTTCACATCCTGTCATCAGGAGTCATGCTGTTTATTTAGTCTTGACGGGCAATATTTAAACGATGGGCATCCAATTAAATATGACATTTACCATGATGCATCTGTCCTCACTGCTTCCGCACATAGAGTTTGTCCTGTTGTCTGTCAATATTGCTCTGCCTCCATTTAGATCATATCACATCTGACAGTCTTGACAGGAAGAAGCAACCATAGGCATTTGCAGAGGTGTGACAAAAGGTTGACAAAAAGATAGAGGAATAAAAATCACTTTAGACAACCTAATAGATAATACTGGAAGCCCAAAGAGATTATGACAGAGGTTATGTCTGTGAATTTAAAAAGGAGTCTTACAGAAAATTTAATCAGAATGGATCAGAGTCAGGGGTGGCAACACAGAGAAGATAAACCTGTGTATTCAGTGTGATTCACAAGCAGAGATATTGCAAAACATTTGCTTGCTAGCTTGAAACAATTGAGTATAGATTTTTATATTGCTGACTTCAAATTTGATTGTAAGTAAGTCCTTTAACGTCAACTGTTGTCTTTAAATAACCAGGCTGTTCCGAAAGCTACAGCAAGCCAAAAGCATTTGTGTAAGTTCATTACCTCATATGTCATTCCTCCCATCTGCTGTTTTTCCCCACCCTTTGATTCATTGCTAATTAAGTGCTAATCCTCTCCATATTTCTATGGTTACAACCACAACACATGTTGTTAGAGCAACGTCATCATTCATACTGTACCCACGTAAATGAATGATTTAATTTGTTAACTAAAGAGGAAAACAGGGTTTTGTCAATGTTATCGAAGATCTGCTAAAGTATTTGTGTGTGCCCAGTGAGAGCATCACATACCATCCATACCAAGTACTGTCTACTGAAAAGGCTCAAACACAGGGTGAACTTCAAACTCCCAGTTACCAGGAACTGATCCTCCTGATAGAGTTCCATTTCATTTTATTTTAGCATTGCAAAAGTTAAATCATGCAGTTGTAGTCAAAACACACAATTATATTAGTTTTGTATGAATTATTTTATACAGTGTATGACAAAACAACCAAAACAACAAATCATCTTCACATCAGCTTGAGCGACACAGCTGTATACAAAGAAGGACAATAACGGAAAACAGACTGAAAGACACACAGAAGAAGCCAACTCCATGTCCCAACAATCTGAAGATGATACTGAAAGGAGATCTGCTCTTTCCAACACTCGCTTCCATGACAACAGCCTTGCAGGGCCCCTGACCCCATGGCTTGTCTTTAATGAACCATCTGCCCTGAAGGTGTGGTAACACCCGCAAATGCACACATATGTGTAAAGACTTGCCATACTCCTATATGCATATAGGAGTATTGCAAGACATACATACATAATGTATGGGTGCACACACACACACGCAGAGCCATGCTCTCCTCTCGTGCCAGACTGGCTTTCAGAGAACTCCTGTTTACCTCTGACAGAAGTGGAAGGAAAAGAGACACATACTTGTTTACATCTAGAGGATTGTTTTTCAGCTGCAGCCTGTTGAATGAATTGTACAGTATGTTTACCAAGGACAGTTACCACATCGCCACTGTTTAATGAACAAGACTAATGGTTTTGAACCACACTTAGAAGTTGTAATGATAATGATAATTTATCTCCTTTGGGGAAATTGTTGTTTGGACGGCTGCGCATAGAGGAAGGCGCTACTACAGTGCTTCAGTGTCTTGTCCAAGGACACCTCAGCATGAAGCCAGGAATTGAACCAGATGCACAGATTACTGTGTTCATGTGTGCGTGAATCTGTGTCTCTGCATGGATACATATGTTTGTACTGTATATCAAGCTTTACCACTGCAACATACACAGGCATACTCTTATGTTTATGGAAAAAATGCATGGTGGAAATTGGGTGTGCATGAGGATGGTCAGTCACACCTCTCAAGATAAAGGAGCTCCTACAATCCTCTGCTTGTGGTAAATTTACAAAAAATTGGCCTTTTAGAGGCTGACACATTTTTTGGTTTGAGAGATCAAGCAAAGACAAGTTTAAAATTTCATACATGCATGAAAGATCTTAAATTATGACAGTTAAAATAGCTGCTCTGTATTTTTGACCTGTGGCAATAAGAGTGTTTGACAAACCATATATTACTTAAGTGCAGTTAAAGGCCAAGTTTTCTCTTTTTCCATTCCTCTTTGGAGAGTAAGTAGAACCCAAGAGGCCATTTTTCTTCTTTTCTTCTAAGTCTGAATGTAATTGCACAACAACATTTTTAGAAGTGTTGCTAATTCAGTGCACTATGTTCTTTGATGAAAAGCCGCTATGTGTGAAACAAACATCTTAGTAAAAGCTCATACAAATTTTTTAAATTACTGCAGGCACAACAGGCATCGTCGAATACTGCGCAAAGTGAAACCACTAAAATTCCATCCGCGTGGATTCTCAAACACTCCTTGTTGAATTTGTTTACAGTGCAGCCAAACAAAAGTATTTTCATGAAGCTGTCAGTAAACAATAATTACTAATGTCATATCATACCTCAGTGAAAATGTGTTTTCAAACTGCAGTGACTTGTTGGATTTCCTGTTTGTTTTCCTGTGTTACATCACTTAAACACATTTAATGAGATGGCTTGTTTGGTTTGAATTAGTAGAAATAACTAACACAATACTAATATAGCTGCAGAATGAAATTATACAATGTTTAATAATAATATAAATGAGATAAAATAAACAGGTTATTCAAGTGGAGTGTTGGACCCTGCCACTTTAAATACAAATACAATTTGAAGATGAGTGAAGGTGAAAAATGCCAAGCTCATGTATAATGAAAATGGTGTTCGATTAATGTATATGAAAGCAACATATTCAATCTGTTAGTTTTGCAAAAAGTCCAGACACATTTTACTACAGTGTTTTTAGCCTTAAATTACTACCACAATTAAGTAACCCATTTAAAATACCAGTTTAAAGCAGTTCACTAACACATGCCCCTTTTTAATTACAAACAAACATGAGGCTTGAGTCCTGCAGTGAGTGATTGCCATCCCCCGTGTCACCCCCAAGATAAACAGAAGGCTGTGTCCCAAATTTCTATTGTGTTGTTGAAAGGTGAGTTAGGAAGAGGATGGTGGGTTGAATATGGGCCACTGCCATGCTGTTGAGGATTTACTTATCCCTGATGAATCAGCGTGATATGCAGTGTGTTTCTGACCTACTTGCCAAAGCATGAGTATACATATAAGCCCATGTATACATGAACCCACGAGCAGGTATGACCTGCATGCACACGCCAAATCACACCTGAACACTATCGCACCCTCGCTGTTACCTTAGAACAATGTTACAGGCTTGTTTTTCTTTTTTCTAGCTGTTTCTATATGTTCCTCTATTGGCCTGACAGTAGATGTAAA